>APFE030962908.1:0-24275 GCA_000404065.3 Pinus taeda | reverse complement strand
TGAATCTCGAGGGTCGATTAATACACCATGGGTTCACGCCGTCCTCTGAACGCATCGAAAATTTTCGTGGGCATCAGCTGACCGAAACAGCAAATCTCATTTGGACGCCGCTAAAGGTCTTTTGCTCCTGTGTACTGCGTGGATTGGGTTTTAGCGTCCCATCTCTTCTGTTGGCTGTCGAGCATCAAAACATATGCAATGAAGAATCCCGCTGCCAAGCTCTCATGGACCTGCAAACTATAAAGAAGCGTGTTTTATTTCTTGCGGGAGTGAATGGTAAGGTTAAACGTGTTTTCCTTTTGTGTTGGGCATACATAGTTTTTTTTAATTTAGTTTTAGAATTTTATTTAAGTTTGGTTTTGTTTAGGTTTATAGTTAGGTTTTTTTTTTATTTATACGTTAATATTTGGTTAGATTGATTTAGTTTTGAATTTATCTAATATAAAAATAAAAATTTGTTAGATGTTAGTTTTTGTTTAGATAGTTTTAAATTAAATTTTATTTCTTTGTTTCATTAAAAAGGGTCATAAAAAATATATAAAATTATAAAAAGACATAAAAATCTCTTTTTATTAGACTTTAGATTAGTTTAGATTCTGTTTGAGTTTTGTTTTAAAATATTTAAAAAATCATGAAAAAATATATATATATATATATATATATATATATTAATATATATATATATATATAAAATCCAATAAAAAAATTTAAGTTAGGGTTTTGAAAATTTTATTTAGGATTAGTTTAAAATAAGTTTTGTTTTGGTTTAAAAAAAAAAAAAAAAAAAAATTCTCTGGAGGTTTTTAAGTATGGAACTTTAGTTTTAAATTTTGAATTCTTATTTTGGTTTGGATTAGTCTATGAGTTAAATAGTTTTTGTTTTATTTTTTTGGTTAAAATAAAAAGTATAAATATAAATAAAAATTCAATAAAAATTTTTTTAGGGTATTGTAGATTAAATTTTAAAATTTTGTTTCAAGTCAAATTCTTGTCAGAAAAGCCAAAAAATATAAAATTTTTGTGGAAAATTATTTTTGCATGATTCAGTGTTTTTTCAATTATCATTTTTCATGCTGAAATCTGGAATTTTCAAGTCGAGACACGAAATTGATATCTGGTTAATAATTTACGATTCTTGTGGTGATTTTGAGCAATTTATCTTTTCGAGGTCCTCAGTTTCTGGACGTCGTTTTGGTCATTGTGATTTTACTGGATATCTTGCATTGTTCAAAGTTGTTTAATGATAAATGATCGCTGTTGTACTGTTAAGTAATCATCAAGGCACTGGTCTGCTAGCTAATCAAATCATTTTTAGTGCTTATTTTAAATCGTGTCTCGTGTCTCCCAACCAACTAGTCGACAGTTGGTCTTCAACATCTCACAGGGTCTACCCCCCTTAGCCACGGGAGACAGGCTTAAACGGAGGGGTCGGGGATCAAAGTGACAGCCCCCGGTCTAAGCGTTGTCGTGTCAGTCTGCGCGACAACACGGCTTTTTCGGCACTTCTGATTTTTCCAACTTTTCTGGCTTTTCCGTCTTTTCCGACAGTTCTAGCTTTTCCAGCATTTCTAGCTTTTTTGGCATTTCTGGCAGTTTCGGCTTTTCCGTCAGTTCCGGCTTTTCCGGCAGTTCCAACTTTTCTGGCAATTCTGGCTTTTCCAGCATTTTCGGCAGCTCCGGTTTTTTCGACAGTTCCAGCTTTTCTGGTAGCCTTCCGGCTTTTTTGGCTTTTTCAGCTTTTCCAACTGTTCCGGCAGTTCCGACTTTTCCACCAGTTCCGGCTTTTCCCGCTTTTTGAGCAACGTAGAGTTTATTCTCCCATCACTGCATTTAGATCTAGGGCATGTTATCTAGGGCAGCGTATACCCTAGCGCACTACCTCTAGCTCTCATCTTCATCAAACCCAAAACAGGATGAAGTGAGATCACAAGAGCGAGCGTGTGTGTGACAAATGACTTCAAGTCCTCTTCTATTTATACTAAAACGTAGAGGTTGAATAGACATGACTGTTGGGCTTCTGAGCGTACATAAGTTGCTGGCCGACTTGACAATTTGTCCATAATCAAAATAAATTCATATCTTCATAAATACTTATCGGAATCAGATGATCTTTAGATCAATCCTACACCTCTTGATGAGAGGGATCCAAGAAAAATATCAGCTGCCATAAATAAGATGACCCACATGGAGTTTGCCCCTAGTTGCCAATTTTAATAGAGGTAGTGCAAGTGAGACAAGAAGAGCAAAACCAGAAACCCCAGCGTTGAGTAGAAGAGGAAATCAAAAAGCTGCAAGAGGTAGTAATTTGAAACCCCAGAGGGTTTGTGTAGTTCTAGCCAGAGGGTCGAAAATTCGAGGTAGTCTCTCTCTGAGTGAGTTGACGGAGAGAAAGAGCTTCCAGTTCGAATTTTTCTGTGGCAGAGGGAGCAACGCTGAGCCTCAGCGTGAGGAGCAGTTGATGGACGCAGATTTTTCAGTGGGCAGGTTTGTTGGATTGAAAAGACGTCAGAAGAAAGAAACAACAAAGCATAGTGAGGGAATAATTCCTGAGTGATTTCTTACCGAGGAAATCAACATTTCTTAATTGTTGAGCAACCGAGGGGCAGCATCTTACCAGCTCCATCTAGGAGTGTGTAACTCAGCCTACAAACTACACATTAGGGAGAAAGAGGGAGTTGTTCGACAATTTTCGGAGGAGATGGCAACCAGTGGCTTGGGGGATCACGGTAGGTAGGACCAGGCTTCCAACTCTGCCATTTGGAAGGCTAAGATGACTTTCCTACTAGATGAGCATGCCCTCAAGATGTATGTTGATAATGTGGTAGTTGTCTCGGTGGATGCAAATCTGCTAAAGAAGTACAAGGCTGAGATGGCTAAGGCAAAGAGGATGATGTTGATTTGGGTTAGCATCGGATGTGCTCTAGCCATGAAAATTGGTGGAAAGGCTAAAGCACATGAGATCTCCAAGACCCGGAAAGAGTTTGGGCAGATTCTAATTGGTTTTGGAGATATTAAAATAATTAATATTTCTAATGGAGTACCTAAGTCTAAACTTAGGAAAAATAAAATATTAATGGGTATTAATATAAAACTGGCTAGAATGTTCCAAAGGATAAGGATCAAGCCAAATCTAATCTTAGCCGTTGATTAGAGATTTAATCTCGGCCGTTGAAGGACCAACAAGAAAAGTATAAGAAGAGGCTTGAGGGTTAGTTGGAGAATAGACTAGAGTGATTAGTCATTCATTTTGCTAGAGTAGGGTTGCTAAGGAAATTTGAATCAGTGATGAGCAACGAGGGGCAGTGAGTACGAGATAGAGAGGCAGAGACAATATTGAGAGACCAACACAGAAGCAGAGAGAGTGAAAGCAACAGCCAGTTCAGGCCATGTAGAGCCCAACAGAGACAAGATAGAGGTGAGAGGGACTGTGTCATCCACGCAGAGTCTGCTGGAGTGACACAGAGGGTCCCAGAGGCTGTGCAGTGCCTTAGAGGGCTGACGCAGAGGGTCCTGGGTGTTAGTATCAGTGTCTGTATATTTCCATCAGGGATCAAATTTGCTCTTTGCATTGTCATTTTAGGGGTCCCTACTGAAAGTTTTACATCATTCCATTAGGTCATGTCAAACTGATCCACTGATGGTTGTCTTTTCGTCAAAAAATCTGAATTTCTCCCTCATAGAGTATACTTGCTGACCCTTCTTCAGGTTGTCTTCAGTTATGGTTTCATGGTCAATTTGCAATCATGTTTTCATTAGGGCTTAGGGTTTCATTTCCAAGGTCAAGAGCCTGATTTTAAATATAAATAAAGGTCAGCAAGGGTATGAGGATGATGAATAAGTCAAGCATGATGGCTTGTAGGTCATAGTTACTGAATAACTATTTTTTAACCTAATGTAATTTTCACTTCAAAAACATGTTTTTGAGGTGAAAACAGAATATTTTGAGTTTATTTGTATTTCTTATGTAATTTTAAGTCACTATATGTAATAAATGATCCCAGCTGCACCAGAGCATCTCTCCTTGTTGCAAGACAAAGAAACATTGCAAAAATCAGTTCAAGTTGAGCATTATCCACTTGCAAAGACACAAAGAAGAAAAGGCATTAAAATAGAGTTTTGAGAAGGGTTTTTCAAGTGAAAAATAAAAATCTACTCCTGTTTAAGCTCCCACATTTCATTTTCAAGTTCATTATTCTCATTTGGCAAGCAAGGAGTCCAAAAGTGAGAAGAAGAGGAAAGTTTGAGTGAGTTTTGGGCGAAAGAAGGTTGGCATTGCGCTTTTGGAGGGTGGCACTGCGCTTTTGGAGTGATGGTTGAGTGGCGCTGCGTGTTGGCAGAGCGACGCTGTGCTTTTGAGGCAGGTAGGGTCAGCGCTGCGTGTCTGGCAAAATTTCACAGTGTTATTTTACATTGGCGCTGCGCTTCTAGGGTGGCGCTGCGCGTTTGTGCACCGCCGATGCGCGTTGTGCAGGAGAGCTAGAAAAGCCTCAAATCTTCATACAAACCTCAAATTTGCCCTCTCTCACCTGCATACAAGTAAGTTGACCTCCTTTGCTGCAGTTTTGGTTTGCATATCAACATCATAAGCATCATTCTCCATGTTAATATGAAACCATTAAAATCTCCCTAGTGGTGCCTAAAACCCTAAACTCTCATTGTTCATCCTATCACCTATCCCTACAGCTCTAAACCCTATCCCTTTATCCTTTTATCCCTATTTCATATCATTCCCATCCCGTTATCCCTCTTCCCCAAGGGCAATTTCTCAAACAAAACAAGCCCTCCCTCTCATTTCCTACTCCCTCATTCATTTTTAGCCCATAAAGTCATTTCCCATCCCCTCGCTCCTAAAATACTTTCACTCATTTCCTTCATACAACCTCAGCCTTCCAAACATGGACACAGAGGACCGAGACTATGAGGAGGAGGAAAAAATAGGCAGTGACACCTCAGTAGATAGAGCTAGGCAGCAGAGAAAACCACACAAGGGAGGTAGAATTATCAGAGAAAAGCCATCAAACCTTAGGGAATTGCAGGCCTCTCAGTTGGCTGTCACATGTTTCAGATATCTTGGCTGCTATGAGTTCTGTGAGCAGGTAGAGAGAGTTCAACACCACCCTGATCTCACTAGGCTGTTTGTAGCCCATCTTCAGGACAACAAGGTGACTCTTGCTGGGGTAGCCTTCACAAACTCACCCTCCATCATTTCAGATGCCACTAGGATTCCAAATGTAGGGGAAAAGTGGTACAAGGCCCAGGACCTGGATGAACACTACTATGAGCCTTATATCAAACCCCAGCGCAGAAATGAGGTGAAGAGACTTTTTCCCTTCAGATTTATGGAAGACAAGTATGTCCCCATGATGAAAATCTTCATGAAGTATTTCACTTGTGAGGGCAGATTTTCCAGGTCGTACACCTATCACATCAGGCTCATGCATTTTACCAGGGTGAGGATGTTAAACCTCCCTTACTTCTTGCTCAAGAATATTGAGAAGATGGCTCATTTTGTCCAGAAGAAGCCATACCCTCAGCAGATGAGTAGTCTATATCATTATTCCCTGATCAAGATGATTATGCTTCATCATCTTAGTCTCCTCAACATCTCTTGGGAGACATTTATTTCTCATGATATCTTTAGGGGTCCCCAAATTCCTCCACTAGTGTCTCAAGCAGGGGGACCTTCTAGCAGTGCTCAGGGGAAAACAGATGAGGAATCCAAGGAGACTAGAACTACTGAGGTGCCCATTTACATGACATATCAAAGGGGCACAAGGAGATTATTTGCAGCCGATAAGCAAGTGTTTGCTCCATGAGATGTGAAAGGGACCTTGCCTTCATCAACTCATAGGCAAATGCTAGCACCACAGGATGTGGAAGGGGCTTTGCCTTCTTCATCGACACAGCAGGTACAAGTGCAACAACTGCACAAAGGGAAGGAAAAGATGCCGAAGGAGAGTCTTGATGATGAGGAGGAAAGAGACTTTGACTTGACTGAGCATGATGAACTCGAGCAACGTTATACTCATCATGGAGTGGAAATCATTGACTTAGAGGCTCAGGACGAAGAAACCATAAAGGACATCATCATACAAGAAAACGAGGCTCAAGTACAAGCTTTGGCGGACAATCTAGAGAGGGCCAAGTATGTCATCACATATTTGGAGGAAGAAAACAAGCAGTTGAGTGACAAACAAGTCCTCATGGTGCTGGAAATGCTCAAGGTAAAATGATAAAGTGGCAAAGATGCACAAGTCACTTTGACTCCTATTGAGAAAGAGATTGAAGATGATAGAGAGACTTGGCTTGAGAGAGTCAACTTGCATCTTGAGAAGCTGCTACAAAAGGCCAATAAAGACAATCAGATGATCAGACACATGGCCTATCATTACAGGACCTGAAACAAGATTTGCAATATGAGGGTCAAGAAGATGAAAACTAGGCTAAGGCAGGCTTTGAAAGGTAAAAAGGAGGAGGATAGGCTTAGGATGCTTGTTGAAGCTTCCTTGGCTCATTAGGACACTTGATGATGGTGTTTCTCACCAATTTTGGGCAAATTCAAAAGAGTTTGTCATTTCCAAATTTTGAAATTCTACACACAAGAAAACTGCCTAAACGCATAGCGCCACCAGCGCTGCACTTTTCCTAGGGCACCCAATGAAGAAATGGTTTGCATTTTCGGATTTAGAGCAATGAGGACATGCACCCTAGATATTTTCAAAGTTTTTGGGGCAAAACTGGTCCACTAAAAGGTCAAAAAACACTCTAAAAATGACCTTTCTGCCACTTTTTGGACACACAGAAGCAGTCTTGGGAGAATCAAGTTTTGAGGGGTCAAATGAGCTTCAAATACAGAAATTCTAGGTGTTTTGGAAAGTAGACTGAAGGACCTTTAATGAGTTATCATGAGCTCAATTTGGATGTCGGGAAGGCCTCCCAGAGGGACCTGAAAGTGGCGCTGCGCGTTGGGCCAGTGGCACTGAACGTAGGGGAGTTTTTGCTCAGGATGCCTATTTTTCCAGTTTTTGACCATGTTCTTGGATTCTCTCTCATGGAGGTTGTTTCACCATTGTAAATGATGACTTGGCATGTAACTATGATAGATAAATAGTAATAGAGGGTAGATTCATTGCTTTAGAAGTCAGTTTGAGCTCAAATGAATCAGTTTTTCACTTTTAGAGGTGTTGTCGCACAAATTGTCATGACCACGCTCAGACCGGGGGCTGTCACCCTAATCCCCAATCTCTCTGTTTAAACCTGTCTCCCGCGGCTAAGGGGTTAGACCCTATGGGACAATGGATGACCAACTGTGGACCAGTTGGGTTGGGAGACACGAGGGAAAACAAGCACTTATTTGATTTTATTAAGTTAATAGACTAGTGCCTTATGGAGTTAATGATTAAACGATTGTTTATCGAAAGCTGCAGAAATATGAACTTTATAATTTATGATTAACAATCATTTATAAGCAAAATATAAGATATTCAACAAATGCACAATGCCTTAAACGATAATCTAGCAATTAAATTTCTAAAGAATAAATGCTTTGAACAACCATGAAACTTAAATGCTGACTAGATTTCAAATACTTAATCTCCAGATATAAACATTTTAAGCACATTTAACTTCACCACAACAGAGGAGAGACTAGAAAAAGAATTTCCAAGTTTTAATTAGCCTTTTTTTTAATTTTTTAATTTTTAATTTTTATTTTTTATTATTTAATTATTTTTTCTTATATCAAAATAGACAAAACATCTAAATTTAAACTACATGAGAAATGGAATTTATAATATATACAAATGGAATTTAAAAGCTGAATATTATTGAAATAAAGTCTAAAACTAAGATGTAAATTCTAATTTATATACACGATATAGAATTCTAATTTCTAAATAAAACTCAGAAAACCTCTCTTTGATGATTTTATTATTTTATTATTATTATTTTGAAATAAAACAGACTAAAATTAAAATCTAAAGTAGACAAAACTTAAAATTATTAAAGTCTAATCCAAATTTAACACCTAAATCGATTCTGAATTATTTCTTTCCTTTTTTTTTTCTTTTTTATGAAAAATAAAACTAAGCTAAACCTAAACTAAAGACTAACTTAAAGATCAAAATATCATCTAAATTTAAAACCTAAATTAAATAAACTCAAAATCTAATTCTAAAGCTTAGGACCTAACTAAAAGAAACAAAATTCTAAAGCTTAGAACCTAACTAAAAAAAACTTAAGAGGAACTTTTTTTTTTGTTTATGTTTTTTTATATTTTGTTTATTATCTTTATTTATTTATTTATTTATCTTTATTTTTTTTTATGACTTTTGATTTATTTAAGATTAAAAAAACAAAACCTCACTTAACTATACATAATTCTAAGAGCAGAAACCTAAGCAAAAACGAAAGGTAAATAAAAAAAATTCTAGGTATCAAATATATACAAGAACGTAAATTGATTTTTTAAAATTTTTTGAAGCTATAAATTCAAAATTTAAATAAAACAAAAACTGAAATAAAACTAAATCTAAAACAAAATACACGTTACTCTAATTTGCATATATGATACAAAAAATGAAAAAAGAAATTAAAAAAAAGGAAATCCAATATACCAACTGTAACTAAACAAAACCTAAAATAAATATGAACGAATGAAACTCAAAAAGAAGTCGAATGTGCATTTGCTGTTACGCAGATCAGCAGAGCAATGTACGTGGAAGGGAAGCTTGCTTGTGTTTGCAGGTATTTGGATGAGAAAGCTGCAAGCCAATGGATGATGGGCAACATATGGAGCAGAGATAAATAGCCGCAAAACTTTGTGTTGCTGACTGCAGGTTTGCGTGGAGAGGAGCTGATAGACATCGTGGGAGTTATGAGGAAAAAGCAAGCTGGAGAAGGCTGCAGCGTAGGGTGATGAAAAATGAATGGAGGATGTTTGCAGGGATTGGCATGGATGGCAGCGTTGAGAGCTGGAATGAATACGCAGAGAGGGATTTAGTATAGATTTGCGTGGAGAGATGGGCAGCCAGCGCGTGCAATATGGCTGAGTTTTGGAATGAATGCAGGGAGAGAGGGAGCTGTGGTATAGACGCATGCAGTATGGGTATGCAGCAAGGAGAGAGTGGAAGACTTCGACGGCAACAGTGTTGAGGCATGTATATGGAATGATGGGAGAATCCGCAGATTTGGAAAAGCGTTGGCAGCAGGGTGGAGAAGTTGGAGAGCAGTGGCAAAAAATGACCAAGTAGCTCGTGGAAAGGTTTGCAGATGTGGATAGCATAAAAAATTTGTGCTTTTTTCTGTCAGAAAATAAAAAATTTCCTTGAGCGGTAAAGAAACTGAAACCTTTAAACCCTTCTTGCTTCAGATTGCATAATGGAAACCTTGATTGCCTGATGGAAATCCTTGAAGAAATTTTAAAATCTATACCTGCAACCTGCAATGGCAAAAACAGAAAACCCAGAAATAATATGTTCAGAAAACAAAACTGAAACCCTAAATCAGCTCTATAATTACAGCATTTACAGCTTTTCGACTCTTAAGTAGCCAGATTTGTCAATAATCACAGAAAACCCTGCATGCATTCATAAAAAAAAAAAATTCAGATGATAAGCCCAGAATCAAAACTAGCTGGGCTCTTTCAGAAAACGCAATCCGAGAGTTGGCTGGTTCAGCCGAGAACTTCCCCTAACGCCCGGTAAACTCAAAACTAAGATTTCCTGCACAGCTTAAAATCCACCATTAACATAGAGGGAGAAAAAATAGTGAAACCCAGAAATGGAGATACCTGCCATTATATTTCAGAATCTAAACTATCATTCAAACCCCAGAGATCAAACAAGATACCCGTGCCTAGATCAATCTTCATTAAGCTATCATCAATGGCTGAAAATAAAATTATGTAGAAAAATAAATCATCTTACAGCAATTTCAGAAGAGTAACACCAACAAGATTTTCAGCCCCAAAGTCTTTCTTTATTGCACAAAAATGACTACAAGAGAGCTTTCTTTAGCACCAGACTCTCCGATCTAATCTGATCTCAAATGACCCCTAGCACCCTATTTAAAGGAAAAATTCCCAACGGCTATTTCGAGTGATCCATGTCAAAATTATCTCGACCGTCGATGAGGATCAAGATATCTTTTAATCTCATCTGTCGAATTTAAAATTATTTATTTATTTTATTTATTTTTAATTATTTTTAATTTTAAATTTTATTATTATTTATTATTTATTTTTTAATTTATATATATATTTTTAATTATTTATATTTTATTTTTTTATTGTTTTTTTTTTTATTTTTTATTTTTCCCAATTATTTATTTATTTATTTTTTAAATGGATTTTTTCCCCTCGAAAAAAACTTAGCCTTTGGAAAAATCACCTAGGACCTAGGACTTAGACTTAGGACCTATGAGGGGATTTAAAACTTCCTAATCCTCAAGACACTTTACATCATGACTTTTACAATTTTACATCCGAAGGGGAAAACCCACTTGACATAGACCCTCATAGATCACCCAGTTCTGCGACAACTATAATCTAGCAGATCAACGCACTAGGATTCCCCTAAGATTCTAATGACAATTCATTCCGGCTTTGGGTTAGGTGAAGGAAAACTCTGCCGATCATGGATCGGTGAGACAAAAAACCTTCCGGAACGCAGATTAGCACTAGAAAATTAGGTCCACCTAGGAAATTTACATACATGACTCAGCTCTGCTAAGATTATTTACAATTCACACATGCAGACTGGGTTTACAACATAATATGATAAGGTCGATGATGACTGTCGAATGGCACGGACATGTCAATCAAGCGCTACCCTTTTGCGAAGAAAAGGGAGTGTACTGCTAAGGATCAACATCTGGCTCCACTTGGGGACACGTTGCTGCATTGTAGGAATGTGAGAATCTAGAATCTGCATCCATGCAACACACAACAAAATATAAGTAGTGTCCGTCCAAAAAATCATCATATAACATTAAGCACATGAAAGATATAAGCTCTTCATTCATTAACTATCTAGAAAAGCAAATCTAATCCTAAAACAGAAATGAAAATGCTGAAAAAGCAAGGAGTAAGGTTAGAAATACATAGGATGCCCCATGGCATCAAATGTGTTCAATATAGTGTATACTGAGCATTTGCCCGCTTTTAGGCAAATCTGTCGGCTGCTTGTCGGATGTGCCATGTCCAATTCTGCATATGGTAGGACTTTTCCCTATCCGAAAATCAAGCTGCTCGCAGCCGTCTGATGCATCAAATCTTCTTCTCATTTTCTTCCTCTTGCGCTTTTTCTTCTTCGCAGGCTGTATTACTGATGACGTGGAACTTTCTGCTTCAAAGCTCTCAGATGAAGTATGTAAGATGTGCATGACATGTCTTTCTTCATCCTGCATCTGCCCTGTCAAGGATGATGGACCAATCTCACAGGTGCCATGAGTTATAACTTGATATTGAATGACTGGTGGATTAACCATGTGAGCATCAACCTTATTATTAATTTCCCTTTTATCCAGGTCACCTTCAATTATCCACTTTTCAATGGAACAAAGGACCTCATAATAAGATGGAGCTTCTTGTAACAGATAAGGAGGCTCCTGATTTATTGACGTTCCCTGGTTTCCTTCATCCTCTGACCATTGTTGAAATCTCTGAACCTGTATTTTGATGGCATCTATCTGACTAGAGTGTTCAACCTTTATAGCACTGATTTCCCTGGCATGGCCTTCTTCCATGGTCAATAACTTTTTCTCAAGACATATCTGATTAGCTTCCATATCTTTTATTACTTTATCGTCTTTTTCCTTTATGGTCATCAAACAATGCTGCATAGAGTTTATCTCTTATGATTTGCTTGCATGGTAGCTAACTGACTATTATGATCAAATGTCATGATAGTCGTTTCTTCATCCATAGTTAACAACTTGTTTTGCATAGAATTAATTTCCCTATCATGATTAGCTTTCATGGTCGTCATATTTCCTCTAAGCTTGATAACTTGCTTTGCATAAAACTAATTTCTGTGTCATGATTAGTCTTCATGGCCTCAATTTCTTTAGTATGCTGATTTTGCATGATCTCCATCTCCCTATTACGTTTTTCGAGGTGGGTGCATAAAGTTTTCACATCATTGGCATAATTAGTTTGATTGATCTCCATATTTTTTACCAACAGCATTAGTTCTTGTATAATTTGCTTTTGATCTTCCTTTTCATTGTCATTTGTCCCTTCTTTTCCACTATCATGAATTTGATCTGCAATGGTACAGGTGGATTGCACATTCTGATATGAAGGATTGTCTTGGAATCTTTCACCGACAGCTGGACCTTTTATAAGATTACTTTCATTCTGTTGCACAGTTTTAGGGGCACAAGGCGAGCTATCTGGATAACCATATCTATCTTTAAAAGCATTGACAATGTCTTGTAAAGAAGTGAAAGAATCCTTAGGAAAATTGTTAAACCAATTCAAAGCATCACCCTCTAAAGAAAGGACAAAAAGACACATTTTGACATCTTCATGATTATACTGAGGGGGTCTACAATATATGATCATTATACGAGTAAACAAGCCTAGATGTCTTTTAACAACGACTGAATCACCACTTGAGAACAAAGGTAATTTAGAAATAGCCACTTCCAGAATATCATGGAGATCATCAGTAAAATGACATGGTTTAAATGAATAATCCATGATGAATAACGAGGGACCAAATGGATGATAGAAAGAGATCTCTGCTCAAGAAAATCAAGAGATGAAAGAAGTGGAGTCGCCACTTGAACAATGATTCTAATTCTAGGATCCAAAAAGCAACCAACAAGTTGATATGAGAGAGGCTTCTTGTCTGGGAAAAATAAATGAAAAGAAATGGAGTCGCCACCCAAACAAGAAACAAACTGAGGAGTAGTTGCAGATATGATGAAAGATAAGGCGATAAAAAGATCCAAATGATGCCAAAAAATGTTGAATCTGCCAGCTCAAATGAGAGATGAAAGAATGATGAGAAATGAGAAGATGAATATCGTTGAAATGCCAGGGACAGAAAAAATCTATCCCCGGCAATGACGCCAAAAATGTTGGCGTTGCCGGCTCAAATGAATGATAGAAAGATGAACGATGAATGATAAAAAGTCGTTGAAACACCGAGAATAAAGTATCCTCGGCAACGGCGGCAAAAAATGTTGTCGCACAAATTGTCACGACAACGCTCAGACCAGGGGCTGTCACCCTGATCCCCAATCTCTCCGTTTAAGGCTGTCTCCCGCAGCTAAGGGGGGTAGACCCTATGGGACAATGGATGACCAACTGTGGACCAGTTGGGTTGGGAGACACAAGGGAAAACAAGCACCTATTTGATTTTATTAAGTTAATAGACTAGTGCCTTATGGAGTTAATGATTAAACGATTGTTTATCGAAAGCTGTAGAAATATGAACTTTATAATTCCATGATTAACAATCATTTATAAGTAAAATGTAAGATATTCAACAAATGCCCAATGCCTTAAACGATAATCTAGCAATTAAATTTCTAAAGAATAAATGCTTTGAACAACCACGAAACTTAAATGCTGACCAGATTTCAAATACTTAATCTCCAGATATAAACATTTTAAGCACATTTAACTTCACCACAACAGAGGAGAGACTTTAGAAAAAGAATTTCCAAGTTTTAATTAGCCTTTTTTTTAATTTTTGATTTTTAAATTTTTTCTTATATCAAAATAGATAAAACATCTAAATTTAAACTACATGAAAAATGGAATTTAAATATATACAAATGGAATTTAAAACTGAATATTATGAAATAAAGTCTAAAACTAAGATCTAAATTCTAATTTATATACACAATATAGAATCTAATTTCTAAATAAAACTCAGAAACCTTTTTTGATGATTTTATATTATTAATTTATTATTTTTTTTTGAATAAAACAAGACTAAAATTTAAAATCTTAAAGTAAGACAAAACTTAAAATTATTAAAGTCTAATCCAAATTTAACACCTAAATCGATTCTGAATTATTTCTTTCCTTTTTTTTTTCTTTTTTATGAAAAATAAAACTAAGCTAAACCTAAACTAAAGACTAACTTAAAGATCAAAATATCATCTAAATTTAAAACCTAAATTAAATAAACTCAAAATCTAATTCTAAAGCTTAGGACCTAACTAAAAGAAACAAAATTCTAAAGCTTAGAACCTAACTAAAAAAAACTTAAGAGGAACTTTTTTTTTTGTTTATGTTTTTTTATATTTTGTTTATTATCTTTATTTATTTATTTATTTTTATGACTTTTGATTTATTTTAAGATAAAAAAAAACGAAACCCGACTTAACTATACATAATTTTAAGAGCAGAAACCTAAGAAAAAACGAAAGGTAAATAAAAAAAATTCTAGGTGTCAAATATATACAAGAATGTAAATCGATTTTTTTTAATTTTTTGAAGTTGTAAATTCAAAATTTAAATAAAACAAAAACTGAAATAAAACTAAATCTAAAACAAAATACACGTTACTCTAATTTGCATATATGATACAAAAAATGAAAAAAGAAATAAAAAAAAAGGAAATCCAATATACCAACCGTAACTAAACAAAACCTAAAATAAATATGAATGAATGAAACTCAAAAAGAAGTCGAATGTGCATTTGCTGTTACGCAGATCAGCAGAGCAATGTACGCGGAAGGGAAGCTTGCTTGTGTTTGCAGGTATTTGGATAAGCAAGCTGCAAGCCAATGGATGATGGGCAACGTATGGAGCAGAGATAAATAGCCGCAGAACTTTGTGTTGCTGACTGCAGGTTTGCGTGGAGAGGAGCTGATAGACAGCATGGGAGTTATGAGGAAAAAGCAAGCTGGAGAAGGTTGCAGCGTAGGGTGATGAAAAATGAATGGAGGATGTTTACAGGGATTGGCACGGATGGCAGGGTTGAGAGCTGGAATGAATACGCATAGAGGGATTGAGTATAGATCTGCGTGTAGAGATGGGTAGCCAACACGTGCAATATGGCTGAGTTTTGGAATGAACGCAGGGAGAGAGGAAGCTGTGGTATAGACGCATGCAGTATGGGTATGCAGCAAGGAGAGAGTGGAAGACTTCGATGGCAACAGTGTTGAGGCATGTATATGGAATGATGGGAGAATCCGCAGATTTGGAAAAGCGTTGGCAGCAGGGTGGAGAAGTTGGAGAGCAGTGGCAGAAAATGATCAGGCAGCTCGCGTAAAGGTTTGCAGATGTGGATAGCATAAAAAATTTGTGCTTTTTTTTGTCAGAAAATAAAAAATTTCCTTGAGCGGCAAAGAAACTGAAGCCTTTAAACCCTTCCTGCTTTAGATTGCATAATGGAAACCCTGATTGCCTGATGGAAATCCTTGAAGAACTTTTAAAATCTATACATGCAACCTGCAATGGCAAAAACAGAAAACCCAGAAATAATATGTGCAGAAAACAAAACTGAAACCCTAAATCAGCTCTATAATTACAACATTTACAGCTTTTCGACTCTTACACAGCTAGATTTGTCAATAATCACAGTAATATTATCAGAATTTAATTTTTAATGTGAGATACTTCAGAAAACCCTGCATGCATTCATCAAAAAAAAAATTCAGATGATAAGCCCATAATTAAAACTAGCTGGGTTCTTTCAGAAAACGCAATCCGGGAGTTAGCTAGTTCAGCCGAGAACTTCCCCTAACGCCCGGTAAACTCAAAACTAAGATTTCCTGCACAGCTTAAAATCCACCATTAACATAGAGGGAGAAAACAATAGTGAAACCCAGATCAAATGGAGATACTTGCCATTATATTTCAGAATCTAAACTATCATTCAAACCCCAAAGATCAGACAAGATACCTGTGCCTAGATCAATCTTCATCAAGCTATTATCAATGGCTAAAAATAAAATTATGCAGAAAAATAAATCATCTTACAGCACTTTCAGAAGAGTAACACTAGCAAGATTTTCAACCCCAAAGTCTTTCTTTATTGCACAAAAATGACTACAAGAGAGCTTTCTTTAGCACCAAACTCTCCGATTTAATCTGATCTCAAATGACCCCTAGCACCTTATTTAAAGGAAAAATTCCCAACGGCTAATTCGAGTGATCCATGTCAAAATGATCTCGACTGTCGATGAGGATCAAGATATCTTTTAATCTTATCTGTCAAATTTTTAAATGCATTTTAATATATTAAAAATTGAAATTCTGCATTTATTTACTCAAAAAATTTGACTTATTATTATTTATTACTTTTAAAAATTTTTATTTTATTTTATTTTATTTATTTTTTATTATTTTTAAAATTTAAAAATTTATTTATTATTTTTATTTATTTATTTTTAATTTTATATATATTTTTTAATTTTTCTAATTTATTTATATCTTTATTTATTTATTTATTTTTTTTCCAATTTTTTGTATTTTATTTTTTAAATGGATCCTCGAACTTAGGCCTTTGGAAAAATCACCTAGGACCTAGGGACTTAGGACTTAGGACCTATGAGGGGATTAAAACATTTCCTAACCCTCAAGACACTTTACATCATGACTTTTACAATTTTACATCCGAAGGGGGAAAACCCACTCGACATAGACCCTCATAGATCACCCAGTTCTGCGACCAACTATAATCTAGCAGATCAACGCACTAGGATTCCCCTAAGATTCTAATGATAAAATTCATTCCAGCTTTGGGGTTAGGCTGAAGGAAAACTCTGCCGATCATGGATCGGTGAGACAAAAAACCTTCCAGAATGCAGATTATCACTAAAAAATTAGGTCCACCTAGGCAATTTACATACATGACTCAGCTCTGCTAAGATTATTTACAATTCACACATGTAGACTGGGTTTACAACATAATATGATAAGGTCGACGATGGCTGTCGAATGGCACGGACACGTCAATCAAGCGCTACCCTTTTGCGAAGAAAAGGGGGTGTACTGCTAAGGGTAGTTGACACGTAGTGGTCAACAAGAGGCAAGTTATTGAAATGCCTATATTCCTATTTCTTGTTCAGTATTAGTTAGATTAGCTCCTCATCTTAGGGATTCGACCCCTAAGGATGGGAGGAGGTTGAATTCATGTTTATATCTTCTTTTTCTTTCTCATTGTAAAGCGTTGGACTCAGCTAGATGCTCAGACCTTGATTGTACACCTTTTGTAAGCAGTTTAGTAGGAGATTAATAAGAATTGCAGCTATTTTTATGGGATCCATGTGGTATTAGTTTTAGTACAGTTTCTTCTTCTGTGATCATAGGTTAATGTGTTTTATGTATTCTATTAATCATTTCATAGCTTCTAGTTGAATGTTTTCAAGTTGATAGGTAGAATTCATTACATCAGTGCTCTACCTTGGGAAACCATTCACCATTTCATGTTTTCTGCAGTCTAGGAAGGATCCATGGTTTTCACATGCTCTTCTTAGCTTCTCGCCAGTCTAAAACATCTCACTTCATCAAGCCCTTAAATGCTAAAACTTATGCCTACCTTGCCCCATTGAACACCCTGCAATTCTGACCTAGTTCCCTAGACCTAAACTGTCCAGCTCCTCTTGATCTAGCAAAACCCTTTCAAAATCCAATCAAAACTTCGTGCTACTATACCTAGCCTAAAATCCTTTACTTGATCTAGTCATCTTGGCTGAGATCATTACGGAGAGAGCCCTCTCCCGGCCTAGTAGGGCTAGCTACTTGGCTAAGTGTGGTTTGTGGTTACCCTGGCATTGCCTTCCTTCAGCCTGAGGTTCAATCCAGGTGATAACACAGTGGCGACCATATTGGGGAATGGAAGACTAATCACCCGAGTAATATCTTTCATTTGAATTTTTAAGCTTATGGATGATGAGTTTTAGAATTTACTAGGCTGAATTGGAAAGTTGTAAAGCAATATATAAAACTTTGAAATTTGAGCACACTGGCTTCAAGAAAGTATACTAGGGCCAATCCATATCCAAACCCTACCCCAGTAGTGGATAATCCTAATTTGATTTCAAGAAGACTCAAAAGACAAGAAAGTTCAGTCAGTCCCACACCTTCAATAAAAGTAGATTCTTGCCCTGATGAGTGGTTGTTTTTAGAGGACCTGTCATTTGACCTTTCCCTATTTAGAACCAAGTCTGAAAGTGCACTTGACGATATAGTTCTAGATCCGAAGTTTATTGCAGATCTTGAAGTCCAAAAGGCAAACCGGTGAATTGATGAGTATATCCTAAATTCCCTTTAATCATCCCTTACTACTGCTAAGATCCCTGAGGTTTTTGAACCATTTTCCACTACCCTCAGTTCATCATTATTCCCTTCAACCTCTGAAGTTCATTCCCAACCTCCATTCATACCTGCACTTCCCCATCGACCCTATCATTCCCCATCAATCTCTTATTACTCCCAGTTCTCCATTAACTCCTATTAGCCCAATGTTTGCTTTAAATCCACCTCGAGTTATGGCTGCTCGATATGCACCTCTTGTTTTACCTCAGAATCCTGGTGCCATACCCGCTAATTATCAAACCAAGATACCTTTCTTTGATGCCACTCAAACCATTATAGCGCAACAACATGTTGATAAAATGAATGATTTCTTTGACCTCCATGAAGTAGAAATTGAAGATGTGACGATGAAATTGTTTGTACAAAGCTTTGGAGGTGAAGTTCGAAAATGGTTAAGAGCTTTACCAGCAGCTTCTATCACCACTTTACCAATTCTCCATAGGCAATTCTTGGATCTGTGGGAGGTGAAGAAGAATCCACTTAAGATTTTGTCGGAGTATGAGAACATCAAAAGGAATGCTGGCGAGAGTGTGCAAGACTATTGTGTGAGGTTTAATGCAGTATACAATGCCATTCCTGCTAACATTAAACCACCGGAGGGATTGGCTTTGCTCAAGTTTTGAGACGGTTTCGATGCTGATATGGCATATCAGTTGCGGAACCGAGATCCTACCACACTAGAAGACGTGCAAAAGAATGTTATGAGTGTAGAAGCAAACTCGCTG
Source organism: Pinus taeda (assembly GCA_000404065.3). Lineage (NCBI taxonomy): Eukaryota > Viridiplantae > Streptophyta > Pinopsida > Pinales > Pinaceae > Pinus > Pinus taeda. Next base: position 5,264 of record APFE030962908.1, on the reverse strand, counting down.
GCCAAAAGAGCAAGAATGAGATCAGAGAAAAGAGTGACCATAAAAGAAGAAGCTTCTACTTCAGATGTAAAGATGGATACATTGATTCGAACAGTGGAAAGGATGGCTGACTGGTTAACCATCACAGATAGACCTGAAACACCAATCCAGAATCCAAATTTTAGAGGACAGCAACAACCCCAATTCCAAATGAAGCAGAGAGAACAAAAGGCACCAAAGCAATTAGCGCAACAACAGCAGATTAGAACTCCCTTACAACAGAATTATGTTCAAGGAATGGAAGAAGAAGATGACAAAAATTTGGTAATTGAAACAAATCACTTTTTCACTGCTGATGGTATGCCTATATTTCTGACCGAAGATGAAGAATATGCAAAAGTTCCAGACATTCAAAGGGATGAAGATTACATCTTAGCAAATGATGTGGTTTTGGAGGCTGAATCTGATGATTATCAGCGTGGTTATATGTTAAGTTATGGTATGTTCTATGCTTATAACGGTTTACTTCTTTTTCTTATTATATTTCACAGATTAGCAATCACATGTACATAAAGTAAAGTGCAGATAGAACATTAAACGATCGACAGAAAACAAGCCAAGACAAGAGACACAAGATGTGGCGGCTAGCCAGGGACAAACCCCACAATGTGTGGGGAAACCCTTTGATCAAATCTTCTTTTATCCTCAATAATTTAGCAGAGGGAAATAGTACAATAAATCTGATTTATATCAATAGCAAACCCTAGATCAGCAGCATCAGCATTAGCGGCTTCATCATCAAAACTAGAGCAGTGGATATCTCACAAACCGACCGTCGAATCGGCTTGATTCCACCACCAAAAGTTGCAACCTTCAGAGGAGGTTCAGATGAACCTACAATACAGTTCAAATGAGGAGATCTTCTGGTCCACGCAGGTCAAACTTCACTTCTGCAGTTGCAGCTTCAGTTTCAGCAGCTTCCTTCAAACTAGGGTAGTCGATATCTGACAAACCGTTTGTCGGATCGACTTGATTCCACCACCAAAAGTTGCAACCTTCAGAGGAGGTTCAGATGAACCTATAGTGCAAATCAGAAGAGGAGACCCGTTTCTGCGCAGTAGAGAAGAGACTCTTTTCTGCACGGTAGAGAGAGAGAGAGATGTGATGAGATGAGTGAGTACAAATGAGGGAAAAGTCCTCTTGTATTTATACACAACGTTGAGGTTGGAATAGATGCGATTGTTGGGCTTCTGAGCCTACATGAGTTGTAGGTCGGCTTGACAATAATTATATAATCAAAATAAATTCATATCTCCATGAATACTTATCGGAATCGAATGATCTTTAGATCAATCCTACACCTCTCAATGAGAGGAATCTAATGAACATATTATCAGCCATGAATAAGATGACTCACATGAACTTTGGCCCTAGCTGCCAATTTTAACACTCCCTCTCAACTAGGGAGAACTTCATCTGCAATTTGTTTGTCGGTCGCTACTATTCATCCATCAAATGCACTGCCCCGTACAGCCTGACCCTTGCCCTACTCTGCTCTATTATGCCTGTTTTGCTTTGTCTTGTTCTGCCCTGTATTGATCTGTACTGCTCTGCTCTGTTCTACTCTGCTCTACTTTGTTTTGTTCTGCTCTGCTTTTGTCCGAATTATGAAGAAGAAATGATCGAGGATGTATCATACTGACTTAAAGTCAGCCTCAGAGTATGTACCACTGGTCCCAGACTAGTCTTAATTGACCCGAAGTCAGTGTCATAGTATGTACACCTCCTACCACTGGTCCCAGACCAGTAACATCCTCCACTGACTCAAAGTTAGTCTCAGAGTGTGTACCACTGGTCCTAGACCAGTCTCAACTGACCTGAAGTCAGTGTCATAGAATGTACCACTCCTACCACTGGTCCTAGACCAGTATCATTGATCCCAGATCAATGGAGATCATCCTAGCGTAGTGAGTACGGTAGATGCAACGATGCGTCCATCGGTACTACTATGGTCCCTAACTTCATTTCCCTGCTTATTGATCAGATGAGAGGTACTTCCCATGAGTCCCAGATTGCATGGGTAGGATGCCTTGACAGGAGAACTAATCAATCTTGTCCTCACAGGAGAACACATCAATCTACTACAATCGCCATGGAGAACACATTATCCAGGCCTCACAGGAGAACACATCAATCTTGCTTACAATTGCCATGGAGAACACATCAATCAGGCCTCACAGGAGAACACATCAATCCAGGCCTCACAGGAGAACACATCAATCTTGCTACAATCGCCATGGAGAACAACATCAATCCAAGCTTCACAGGAGAACACATCAAATCCTGCTACAATCTCCATGGAGAACACATCAATCCAGGCCTCACAAGAGAACACATCAATCCTGCTACAATCGCCATGGAGAACACATCAATCCAGGCCTCACAGGAGAACACATCAATCTTGCTACAATTGCCATGGAAAATACATCAATCTAGGTCTCACAGGAGAACTAATCATCTTGCTACACAGGAGAGCGAATCATCCTGTTCCACAAGAGAGCGAACCATCTTGTCCCACAGGAGAGCGAATCATCTTGTTCCAGTGCAGACCACCAGGGGAGGGTGAGTCACCCTGTGGTTGCATGTTGCTCCAGTAAGAACCGCAAGCCCTCAGAGCTCCCAGAGCTCAATGTATGTAACATGCAGGACCCTTGTACAAGGGTTTCTTGATGACTCCAAGTCGTTTGGGAAAATCACAAATTAGATCCTTCCTCGGGGCTTTGACAAGGTGTATCAACCTGTACATCATCTTAATGCGATGGAGCCTCCTTGCTCATCGACTTACCATATCCCAGATGATGTCTATTTGCTGGAGCAATCGACGAATACGGGATTCCTAAATAATCGAATCCCACCTTTGGTTGTTACAGAGAATCACAATGGTATGTGTTCAAACAACTCACTGAAGAGCTTCCCCAACCAGGCAGCTTCATATGAGATCATACTCGTAGATATGTGTCTGGTCTCGGCAATGCTTATGGAAACCGACTTCTGATTCCTGCTCATCCATTATATCGAAGCAGAATCCAAAGAGAAACAACACTTAAAGTGCTCCAGTGATCCTCCACACTACCTACCTAATCAACATTCAAATAATCATGCAGTTTCATATTTCTGGCAATGTATCTCAATCCATGAGAGAATGTGTCCTGAAGACATCTCAAAAGATTCTTGGCATCAATCTAGTGAGGCTCAACCAAGTATGAGCTCACAATGCTAACTGCAAAACATATGTTCGGATGGAGGTTCACCAAGAACAACAACGCGAATGAGTTTTTGAAACTCAGAGGCATTTCCCAAATCTGGTCTGACATCACTACCATATAACTTCTGAAAGTTAAGATCCTCGAGGTAGTCACAGACTTGCAGTGCATCATACCAAATCTTTTCAGAGTCTTCACCATATATTTTCCTTGAGATAGGAAAATTTCCCTTGGTTTCTGCCACACTTCAAGTCCTTGGTTCTTCATTTCAAATTTAGAAGCCAACTCCCTCTTACATTTGTGAATGAGAGGGTATGCACCTGTTAGAAAGAGGTCATCCACATACAACACCAGTATGAGAGGCTTGTCATCTTCAACCTTAAGGTAAAGGTTAGGATCGACTTCACTCCTAGTGAATCCCAACTTCATCAAGTAGCTATCGATCCTCTCATACCATGCTCGGGGTGCTTGCTTCATCCCATAGAGAGCCTTCTTCATCCTGCATACATGAGATTTTCAATCATAAATCTCAAATCCTTCGGGTTGCTCCACATAGACCTCTTCTTTGATCAAGCCATGCAAGAACGCGGTCTTGACATCCATCTGATGCAGGTTCCATCCTTGTGAAGCCACAAGGGCTATGATCGAGCGGATGGTCGTATATCTGGCAACAGGTGCAAATATCATAGTCTATACCTTCCTTCTGGGAGAAACCACGAGCAACAAAACAAGCCTTATATTATTCCGTACTTCCATCTGCTGCAACTTTATCTTGTAAAGTCATTTCGAAGTAACAATTGTCTTGTCCTGGGGTATGGGAATTACTTCCCAGACATCATTCTCCATAATAGACTCATATTCTTTGGTCATAGCATCCTTCCATACTTGATGCTTGACAGTATCTGAGAATGATGAAGGCTCATTTTGCATGATCGTGCTCATGATGGTCAGGTATCCCTGATACTTGTTAGCTTTCTTACTTTCATGGAAGGTTCCTCGTGGTGTAGCATGTCCTACGACATCATCAAGTATCCCCCTAAGCCATGAAGGCCTCTTCTTAGAAGAGGAACACTCAGGTGGATAAATAGGATCCATGGGTTCCTCCACATCAGGCATTGTTACATCATTTGCCCATAGAGATAGCTTCCACAATCGTATGGTTCTTCCTTTCCGCCACACCATTCCGCTCAGGAGTATGTGGTGTAGTAGTCTCCCTCTTAATGTCAGCCTTAGATATGCCTGAGTGAACAAACTATAATATATCGGAGGTCTTGCTTTGGCTTGAGGGGAATGGTCCCCTTTTGAGCTTTCCTTCGACACATCCTGGACATACACCTTCTTTCTCTACTTGGAATTCAGGCATCCCTGTCACCATTTGTCTTACACCGAGTAGAGCTTTATAATGAAGGGGGGCAAACCTCCGATGCCAAAGTTCGGGCTGAAGAGCTGTGTCATAAAACATGACACCTAGTGGACTTCCATCGACTTGATATAATGAATCAACACGAAACCCAAGAGTAAAGGCATCTTTAACATTATTTTTCCATATACGTACCTTGCCATTGCTGAAGGTTATCTTGTAGCCTTTGTCTTCCATTGCCGAGATGGACACCAGGTTCTTTTTGAGGCCAGGTGCATTTAATACATCCTGGAATTTCTAGCCTTCTTGAATGGTTGTCCTCTTCCTTGATTCCCAGCTCTCCTCTTACCTTTGCTATTGAATTTGTCATTCCTTTGATTTCCATCAGAGGGATTTTGATCATCGTCCCAGTGTGAGTCCTTTCTATCAGGGCACTCCCTTGCATAGTGACATGCTTTATTGCAGATGTAATATCGTCCTTTTCTTCCACCCTTAGGTTCAACCTTTCCTTTTGATTTAGTCCTGGAATTATTTCTTTTCTTAGCATGAGAAGAAAAGGCAGCAGGAGGACCTTTAGGCATGGGAATTTCTTGCTCTTCTACCTTTGTTTCTTCTTGAATGCATCTAGCCATTAATTCCTTGAAACCAGGAATTACATGATT
>APFE030962905.1:68703-112761 GCA_000404065.3 Pinus taeda | reverse complement strand
TAAAATAAAGAGAGGTGGTATTGTAAAAAGTCCAGGGTTCATATATAAAGGACATCCAAATATTTGAAGAAAAAAAGTTGAGGTTTTTATAAAATCAAAGGAAATAAATATAAGTCCAAAGGAGTGTTGCTATAGAAGGAATAATTAACCCCTAAAAGCTCAATTCAAAAGTTTTGAAGGATTAAAGGGGTTACTTTTAAGACCCTAATTTCACCTTGATAAACACAAATGGAGTTTAATTCAGAATTGAAGGAATGAAGATTTCTGGAAACTTCACGTAATTATGCTTCAGTGCTATTTATAATTAAATGGTCTATTGTGGGAAAAGATGTCACTATTTCTATCTCACCTGCCAAAGATAAAAATTATATAACACCTAAAATCACAAATCAATTAGTGATCCCAGAGTCAAATATAATCGAAAAATGACTATTTTGGCAACAAAAAATATGACATAACCAATTTACAGTTAAACATTGGGGATTATACATTTATATCGTAATTCTTAGTTCAAACCCTATGGAGCAAGCAAGGTGACATTATTTTGGATTCACCCTAGATGGAAACTCTATGATCCTTCATCTTAAATACGAAAATGAAGTTTTTAACATTTTCCTATAAGAAGAAGAAAATAACACTCTGGGATATTGCACTGAAGCCAAATTCAGTAACATTAGATGACATACAAGATATTTCAAAAATAAATTTTCAAGAAGGTAAAAAAGTACTACAAAATATACAAAGAGAAATTGACAAGATCACCACTGACAAAAATGAAGAAGTTTCTCGACTTAAAGACCATAGTGAAAAATTATTGATGCAAATTAAGAAGCTTAAGAAGTCATTAGAAAACAAGGTACACCAATTTATCGAGAAGGAAGCATCAATGTAGAAATTCAATTTGACGAAAAGACAACACATATCGATCCAGTCAATAACACAATTCAAGAAGAGGACAAACTAGTTGAAGTAAAGATGTACTCAGAAGTCGTAGTTCCAACAACAAAAATTCAAGTGAAGATCCATAAATTAACCATTCAGCTTCCATAATTAAAGGAAATCAGGTCCTTCAAATAAATCAAGAAAACAACACAAATAAGATAAGAGAAAATCAAATCACTAGAATTCCTTATCGACATCTAAATCACGAGAGTAGGCAACTCAATCAAGCTACGTATTTAGAATAGAAACAACAAAGTGATGTTTTGAAGAATACTAATATCAGTGCAATCCACTCATGTGATAACAATTCATCACAAGTTTCCAGTCACTGCAAGATTCCACAGAAGATTAATTTAGGATGGTCTGATCCCTTTTGAGTGCGACATTTTTGTTTATCACTTAGAGGATCATATAAACTTGTATCAACGAAGATGACAATTCTAAAACGAGAAGACATTCACAACAAAAAAGAGATCAAACCTCTTCACAAGCAAACTTTGAGGACAAAGCTTTTTGAAGGGGAAGGCAATGTTATGAATAAAATATATTAAATGATGATAATTTCAATAATGATTAGTTAATTAGTAATTAGTGTTGAAGAGGCATGTCTAAATGGGACATGGCTTTCCATGAAGAGGCACCTACCTAGTATATAAACAACCCCTCACTCTCATTTGTAACATCATTCTTACTCATACATTTTAAAATATATTCTTGGATCTCAATGGAGATCTACACATTCCAAGTCTTTTGGAGTATTTAACTTGAAGAACAAACTTTGTTCGTTCCAGAGAGGACTGGGTTGAGGGCTCGTAACAGAAGGGAAAGATGCCATTTTTCTTATGGAAAATCATAAGCATGAAAGTTGTAGGGTTTCAGAATTCAAGGGATACAATAAAATTTCAGTATGGAATAAAGAGATTTGAACAAGTAAAGGGCATGAAGGGATCACAGTTCTAATAAGAGAAAGTTGGAGTGAAATTGTAAAAGTGGAAAAAGAGGACCCAAATAAGTAATTTATATGGCTTAATATAGCAGAGAACAATGCAACAATCAAGCTGACTGCTTGTTACTTTGCTCCAAAAAATTTGAAGTTCTACAAGAAGGAAAACTTAGATAGTAAAGACCCTTATGCTGCTCTAAAAAAAGACATTTATGCCTTCAAGACTCCGGGAGATACAGTTTTAGACGGTGACTTTAATGCAAGGACAACGAACAATCAGTCTAGTCAGGTAGTAATGAGAATAAGGACAACAATTGTCTTTTGCTAAATGAGAGTGAGCATCACACGTGGGAAAGGTCTTCTCAAGATGGAAAAGGGAGTGTTTCACACTTTGGTGCTGAATTGTTAGGTTTATGTAGCCTCTATGACATGGTCATTTGCGATGGCATGAAAGCTTGGCCTAGATTTGGTGACATTACATGTAAAACTTACAATGGTCAAAATTTGGTGTATTATGTGATTTTCTCCCAGAGCTTTATTTCTAATTTATCAGAGTTCAATATTGGAGCTTGTCCTATTGAGTTGAAATCAGATCATATGCATCTCTATATTAAGTTGGGATGCACATAAGTGGGATGTAGGTAAAGCAAAACCAACATAGACAGAAGAAAGTTCATGCAAATGGTAGAGTCATTATGAATCAGGAAAATCAAGAGCTCTTTGTTGCTGCTTTGGAACATCAATTTCAGGTGGCAAAAGTCAACTTAGAAAGTGAAGAGGACAATGCAATAATAGAGAACATTGGCAACAATATGGTGATCCCTTTAATCCACACGGTCTTAAAGGTGTGCAAAAGATCTCGGCCAATGAAGAGAATTTTAAACACTTTTCCAACCAATCCCTAGTTTGATGAGGAGTGTAAGGCTACAAAAAGATCACTTAAAGAGGAGGAGGTAAACAATGAAGGCTTGAAAAAGTACAATTATATGATAAAAAGAAAAAAAGAAAAGTATGTGACTTCAAGAAGAAATGAATTAATTTCTTTGGGAAAACTTAATCCCAAAAGATTTTGGAGGGAATTAGAGTAAAAGAAAAAGCAAATGGATAATACTATCTTGCCTACTCAATGGTTAGAGTATGTGAAGCTTCTATACGAGTGAGAACAAGAGAGAAGTAGCCCTCCCATAATCAACACTTTAGCTAAGTTATTACATTAGAAGATGTCAAGCGTGGTATTAAAAAGTTAGCAAATGGTAAAGCTCAAGACGTTGATAGATTGCAAGCATAATTTTTAAAGTAGGGGAGTGAAACCTTGGCTCCAATTATTAAAAAGATCTTCAACAACATCACACAAAGCAGTTTTCCAATTGAGTGGAAAACTAGTGTTGTTATCCCCTTGTACAAAAGCGGAGACATTAATATTCCCTCCAATTACTGCACTATTGTGGTTAATCCTTTTTTTGTAAAACTATTTGGAAGCATGGTGGAGCGTAGAATTCGCAGTTGGGTAGAAAAGGAAGGTGAAAGAGCAAAAGGACAGGTTGGTTTTAGGCCACAACATTCTACCATTGATCATTGAATCACTCTTAAGCATTTCATAGAAAAAGTATGTGACATATAGGGTGAGGAGGCATTTTTTTGCTTTGTTGATTTCAAGAAAGCTTTCGACATGGTTCCTAGAGACAAGCTTTAGAGAAGAATAGAAGAGATCAAAATTCCAAGCGAATATAGGGCAGTTGTGCATAAGTTCTATGAGAAAGTTAGAGCTAAAAGCAGAACTAAGGAAGTCTTTTTTGAATGCTTTGGTAGTGGCATTGGGGTCAAGCAAGGGTGCCCTCTTTCCCCCACGTTGTTTGACTTATATATTGATAAGATGGAAGAATGGTTAAGCAATAACAATGGGGAGGGTATTTAGTTAGCAGGTTATGTGGTGAGACTTCTCTTGTATGCTGATGACCTTATCCTAATTGCAAAATTGACTCATGGTTTGAGAGAGCATTTGAAGGCCTTAGAGCTCTTTTGTGAAGAGGTTGGGATGCAAGTAAACGTTAGCAAAACCAAGATCACGATCTTCTCCTTGAAGAGGAAAAAAACAACATGTTAATTTTATTTTTGAGGGGAAACCCTTGGAAATTGTGGAAGTATACAAGTATCTAGGAATTATTTTTCACAACAGGCTCAATTGGGAGACATGTAGAGCTAAAAGGTTTCAGGGGGGATGGAAAGCCTTTTACCTTCTACAGAACAAATGCAGAAAAATATAATTATGGCACTGGAAGACCAAGAAAACTCTTTTTGGGTTGTTGGTTACACCGGTTGTACTCTATGAATGTGAAGTTCGGGGGAGTAGTATGTCAGACCATAAGTGGAAGCAAATAAAAAGAATTCAAAAGCACCTATTCACTAATAATTTCGAAGTCAAATCAACAGTTCCTTATGAGATCTTGCTAGCTGAGGCTTGTTTATTTCCAATGGAGGCTGAGACGGTTTTTTGCTTGTTGAGTTACTTAAAAAAGGTTGAAGGCATGGATGAGCATTGCTGGCCTAAAATAGTTGTTGCAGAGGAGTTAACGAGTAGGAAGAAAACTTGGGGGAAACAAAATGACAAGTGGTTGGGTAAGTGGGGCATTAAGCGGCAAGATTGTCCTAACTCTAAAGAGGAAGTTAAAAAATGGGTGCTTGAAAAATTCAGGACTACCATGTGGGAAAAATAGAATGGTCGAAAAAAATCTCTATATGTCAAAGATTTCAACTCAACATGGTCTCATGATGAAAATATATATTTGGGTGCCAAAATCACAGGAACAACTAGATTATTTATTAAACAGTTGAGGATAGGGTCTCATCATCTCAGATGTGAAAAAGGTAGATAGACAATTCCAAAAGAAGAGTAGGAAGAAAGAATCTGCATCTTTTGTAGGAAAGGAGAGGTTGAAACAAAATGACACTACATCATGGATTGTCCCACTTATGAGAATATTCATAATCAATGTAAAAATTTGATTGTAGATTGTTTGAACAAGTTATTAGAGGAGATGAGGCTTATAAAAACTATGAACTTTTTGATCCAAATTCATGACAAGAGAGTAAGCTCAGAAAAAAGTGTGAAATTATGATGCGCTGGACTCCTAAGTCCCTTAAACCACTTGGTCTTGGCAACGTCATTAAAATCCCTCGATTCATTGATTGCTTTTTGAGGATTAGTGTACCTTAATTATCACGGTTTTGAAGGTTTTGCAATTGGACGGCTAATCCCACGTCCTTTCCGATAAGGTCGGGTTGGATTCTCATCATCTCAATCTTGGGTTTTAACCACTGCTCGAACTGTAAGATCCACTCGGATTTTCATCATCTCAATCTTGGGCTTCAACTGCCGATCGACGATCGACTTTTAAGATGCAGAGTACCTGGATTCTATTACAATGATCTTGCTTGATCCTCTGTGAATCTGAAGCACTGACCTGCTTGGATGGATCTCCCTTGACAATGGTTTGTTCATCAATATACTTCCTCAAAAAACATTCTTCTCATAACATCTTCCATTTCTGCGGAACTATCACAACCATTTCCATATTTCACTTTGTCAAAGCTATTATTCTTCTCCACCGATACACCCACCAACAAACCCCCACAAGCAGAACAGGTACACGCCCACCACAATCCCTGTTTGGAATTCTTAGTCAACGAATCTGGCTTTTCTCAGTCCGATTAATTGAAAACAATCGGAAGACGGGCAACCCTCTTCGGCTGATCCACCCAAACAACACGACAAATGGTTCACTCTTCAGAGACGCGGGATTCACCTAAGATCAGGCACGGAAGATCATTATCAGAAACCCAACTATTCTATCTATTAAAGTCGATCGGTAGTTGAAGCCCGAGAATGACATCATGAGAACCAAACTGGGCTTTATGGGGATGCACAATATCTAGATTGCTTACCAACAGTCTAGAGAAAATTCTGATTCCAAGCTCCACTATCTTCAAAGCCTGTTTGCATCAAAGGCTAATCTCAACATGGCTCTAATCAGGCATCTTGGTTCTGATATATGACATTGAGAGGAGGGTGAAAACCAACGTGGATCTTCTGCGGCACTTGGTGGAGTCGAAGGTGAGTTACTTTTGTTCTTATTATAAAGATGCCTCGGTATTCTGAGCCAAATTGCAAACTTATTGAAGTTCAAAATTGAATGTGTGAGAAATATGGCATATTGGAGGCCTCGGTTTACATATTCTCTAATGGTTGTTAACTATCACATTCCTGGAATTTTAGATCTGAAATTGAAGCATTTGGCTAGTTTTGGCCTCCCATAAGATGAGTTAAAAAAGCCTACTAGAAAGCGCTCTGTACTACTCAATAGTTTCATGGACAAGAGGCAGAAGATCTTGGCTTTCTTGACACACACTGCTGAGCTTCCACCATACATTGTTGGGAATGTATGGGACACATCCTCTAGTATTAGGATTAAGCCTCACAAAAAGTTGTTTAATTCTATGAGTGCAGTACAACCTTACAAGTGTCTTTCTTGTCTCACTTCTCTAGTTGCTCTAATCAAGAATAAATTGCTTGACAAGTATGTGAATTGCAGTCCTTATTTAACATACCCAACACCCTCTTTGATCTATTGAGGGTTTAGGGTACTACTTGAAACCACCAAACTTCAGCCCAATTTGTCTCTTTGATGCCATATTTGTAAATTAATTGTTCTGATACCTTTCCTTTGTAAATTTTAAGCCCTAGATGGCTGATGTTCTATGTTTCTCTTAATTAAATAAATAAAATCTGAACTATTAATCACAGAAATAATTATTTCTGAAAATCCTACATTCACAAGTGTAGCTAAAAATGAAAAATGGAAGCATAAACAAAATACAACAATAATTACACTTCCAAATCAACTTTTCATTTAAATATTCCAAACTTATAATGAAACGCCACAAGCTATCAAACTAATGGCTGTACAATATACGCAAAAACAGATCTGCACTTTCTGAGATGAAATTGCCTGCTGGACAACTGAGAATCTGCCTGCTTTGTCTTGCTTCTCGACATCGGCTCCTTCCTTATGCTCTGAATATTTCCAACTGATCTCTCTTGATCTCTTGAGCCTTCTTCGTGTACAAAAATGTGTGTTTGAGTTTCTTTCATCTTCTTCTATTTATGCTTTGAGAGAGTTTGCCATGATGCATCTCATGAAATACATTTATTTTTGTTTTTATGTGATTTTGTATCATCCTATCAGGACATATGACTCGGGACAGATATCATATTTCACTATCCATGTGTGATGTGCCACTTGACATCTTATATATCAGTGTTGTTTGCATATTTGTGTAGCAATGTGTTTGTTTGATGTTGTTGTTGCTTCGGATTAATAAAAAATTGAAAAAATGATTAGTTTTGTATTTTTTAACGTTTCCCAATAATATTTAATATTTTTCCCCTTATTACTATTAAGTTATATTGTGGACCCTCAGACAGATTCGCTGGGATGATAAATGTAATTTGTAACATTTCTTTAAATCGCCATCAATTTGCTGATAAATCAGGAGTTTGATAAATAAAAAGGGACCTAGCTGAATATGCATATCATATGTCATCGAGAGGATTGTTGGAACTTAACTTTGATCTCCCATCAAAGGGGGGCGTATTGACAAAATCTGTTAGAGCAGCACTCTAGGAGATTAATAAGTGTTCAAAAGAGAAAAAAAAACATCCAGTATTTATGGAGGTTTGTCAAGGTTCAAGGCAAATTTTTATTGAGATAGGGACTATCTTAAGGAGACGATTTCATTGGAATCAGTCTCAGGGGAAGTGCATAATCTATGACGAATATCCAAAGCACATTTTATAGAATTGTTTTGAACATCTCTTAAGGTATCTTCCTTGGCTCATTCTTCTCAGGTGACACCACCTAAAGAAGGTAGTTATGCACATTAATAAAAGTCATCTTGAGAAAGGGATATGCCCAGATTTAGGAGAAGATCATCACAACTGATAAAACCTTGAAGATCCCTGTTACCCATCTATGAGTAGGGTAATGCTAGGGGTGTCAAAAGTGTGGAGATGAATTGTCACTTATGTTGCTGTTAGCGCTCAGGAAGATCAGAGAAAAGTTGAATGGTCGCCTATGATAGAATCATTATGCCAAACAGTTGTGAACACAGAAATAATATCCGAGTATGTGTTGACCTCATAATCCTAAAGTTTATTTAATTAATTAGTTTTTTCTAGATTAATAAAGTTATTCTAGAATGTATTAGTTCTAGAACAATAACGTGAATTCTAGGAGTGTTGTATTTCCTAGATGATAGATTGGCCTGTCACAGTGTTGTCATAGTGATTATCCTTGAGTGTTGATCAAGGACACATGGCATGTTGAGATAAGGCTAGAGAGGTTATATATATGCTATGTCTCTCGCCCCTTGTGTATTAATAAAATCATGTGTTTGAGGACACTTCTGTTAAAATGATCAGTATGGACACTTTTTTGCAAATTTTGGGCAGAGTCTAATTGCAGCAAAGAAACTTCAAGCCCGGGTGTTGCTATCTGATCAAGCCATTGAAACAAATGATGATAATGAATGATATTCAAAGTGCAGCTGTCCATACCCAAAATCTATAATATCTGGTGTCCTTGTGCTGTTGCAGTCCCATTTCTCCAATGCACTATGAGGAAAGAGGTGCAAGAACTGTATGTAGTGCCCACCCTAGTTTCCTGACTCTAATATGACATTATCTTGCATACTTTAGTCTATGAGTAACTCAGGCTGAGGATCCAGAAACGTGACTCTATTATCAGCGAATGTGATGGTATTGTATGTTCTCTATTAATATTATGATTACGATATAATTAATGGTTATGTGTATTCTCTAGTGATATCATGATGGTGATAGTAGTAAAGGATAGACATGTTTATATTGATGTTATAATGATGATAGCCTTGATCTATATGTATGGTTCCATTAAGATTATGATGATGCTAGCCATGATGGAGGTATCCCCTACGTTAGCTACTTACATTAGTTCTGGTTCACAATGAATGGTGATGTGAATGACCAGGTGATGGTAATTAATGCTATTATGACAATGACTAACACTGAAAAACCTGGTTACTGATTATTATTGAGTATGGCAGGAAAACCACCAGAGGCACTCGCACATGACGAGTTGACGACACCTGGTTTGATGAAAATTTATATTATTTTATCTTTGAAATTCTAATCGATTTTGAAACCTGCTATATATGTTTATCTATATTCTGATGATATGTTAATGGTTGTAGGCACAGATGAGTTGCTTGGCCGAATGACTCACATATGGGTGATGGGGTTGTACAGATGGATGGAACTACATGGGAGGGGTGGGACAGAGTCCCTGATCTCACCCACGAGCACTCCCGCCGTGACTTGGGCTGGAAGGGTTGAAACACCTTCATCTTGAAGATCACGATGCCATGAGGGTAGTTCCCAAAGTTGGGTCGCTCATGAGGAACCTACTGGGGGGCGCGCATCAAGGCGGATTCCTTGATCCCCAGCACCATTAGTCTCACTATAGCACACAACATAAGAGACGATAGTGGTCTATGACGTTGCACGATATTTTCCCCTCGTAGTCACTGGATGCTTGAAGGGCAAGTGGTGTGGCACCCTTGGGATTTTAGGGAAATTCTTGAAGGGCACGACCAACTTGGCACCCTTGGCATCACCATTAAACTGTTAGGTGTGGCACCCTTGGAACTTCTAGGGAAGTTCTTGAAGGGCACAACCAAACTTAGCACCCTTGGCATCACAATTAAACTGTTAGGTGTGGCACCCTTGGAACTTCTAGGGAAGTTCTTGAAGGGCACAACCAAACTTGGCACCCTTGGAATCATTAAAAATAAATAATAATAAATAAATATAAGTAAGGAATGAAATCTAGGTAAAGTTACATCAAGGGAAAATGATGATTGGAAACCAAGGAAATTAAATCAAAAATAAACTTGGAATAAGGAGGATCATAGGAAGAAATAAATTGAGTACCTTAAAAATTCTACCCTCCCCATGTTGGAAAATGCTAGGTAGATTAGGTGGTTTAATTAGAAAAAAGGGGAAGGCAAACATATTGTAAGGATAATGTTTAATCCTAAACCAATTAAACTGAATTAAGAAAAGAGGAAGGTGAATTAAAATAAGAAAATAAATTTAAATTTAGAGAATTGTAGAGAAGCTCCATGTGGCATCAACCAGCATAAGAATATCCCTCTAAGAGATAACCTGAGTTAATGTAGGAAGTAGATTGGGGATAAAATCTTAACTCATTAATTGACTCCTAGTAATAAACACAATTTAAGGAACAAAAGGGGGGAATAAAGTGACAACTAGGAGAATAAATAGGAACCTTGTGAGGTGAGGAAAATATTAATTTTAAATAAAAGAGTAAGTAAATAATTATGGGTGACCCTTGCTTAGAGAATGACACATGGGTAGATGAATAATCAAGTATTAAATTAAAAGAAAATTATTATAATTATGCATGACATGCCAAGTGTCACCTATGAGGACTCCTATAAAAGAAGGGGCAAGCCATGAGAGAGGGGACTTTTGGGAACCCTATCGTTGGATGGATGATATTTTGTGAAGGCAGTGACTACGAAGCTATAGTGAGTTTGATGAGGTAGAGGGTTTTAGAGAGGGGACTCTTGAGCTACGGTTGCTCTCCTCTGCCAGCTAGACTCTTCCTCCATTGTACAACCCCATTGCAGCTCGGGGGTCCGCGGGGAAGAAGAGTACCCAAGGAGTAGGTTGGGAGGTTAACCGGTGGGTCTCGTTCGGATCAAGTGCGGCATCATATACTCGCAGACGGACCAGCAACAAGGAATTACCCGCGACAACCGATCAAGCGAAATCGCACCTCTCTGGTGTACGGTACATGTGTATTTCGTTATTACTTGATCTTAGATTTAAAGCATATAATGTGGTGTTATTTCTTGAATGAATATCAGTGATGTATGTGTTGATTAAATTGAATTCTTATTGTGTTTGCTTTCCGGTTGTAATTTCTGTGTAAAAAAAAAAAAAAAATTGTTGGACATTTCACTGTTTTAGTTGGGTCGTTTAAAGGGAGAAACGGCGAATAAGAACCGTTGGATCAGTGGGGTGAAAGGCAAATGAACGGTGGAGATTGGATCGCAGGAGGTTACATAGATAGATGGGCGAACAGGGTTAACTAACAGGATGAACGGTGGAGATCTTATCACGAAGGCTTAAGTGAATGGATGGATGAACAAGGGAACAAAGGAGATTAATGGTAGAGATCATGTCGTGAGGGATTAGGTGAGTGGATGGACGAAGGAGGTTCACAAGAGATGAATGGCTCAGATCTAATCGCGCGGGTGAATTCAAGAGATGGAAGGACAAGGCTAACAGGAGCGATGAACGGCTAAGATCTTATCACGTGGGTGAAGTCAAGAGATGGACGACGGAGATCATATTGTGGGGAAAAGAAACGTGCGCAAATGAGGGAGTAGGTTTCTAAGGCGGTAAGTAGTTTCTCGCACGCCCTTCAGGTTGTAATCAGTATTTGGAAATTTCACGCAATTAGCCTTACTGCGCGACACGTAGCATGAGAAAACCACTTTTCTCACGTTCTCTCGGGCAGATAACGTTCGTGCACTAATACGCATGAGATTGCACAATATCCGTCAGATCAGGAAAGGTAGATCGATGGTGGGGGTTTAAAGTGCCTTAAGTGATCAAGTGACGCGATAGTCGTCACCCGATCAGGTGAGGCAGATCAATGGTGGGGACTTAAAGTTCATAAAGTAAGTGGTGGACTCCACATGAGATAATGTTGAAAATAGCAACAAGAAATGATAAAAATAGAATCTAGAAATTCCAATTTCAATTTGTCCTTGAATTAAAATTGTGAATTAAAATCGAATTTAGTCTCACCAGCTACTTGGAAATAATTAATTAATTCATTATGGATTAATTAGTTGGAGAAATTCAAATTAGAAGTCTGTATGAAGTCATGCAACAGTTATCCCTTAAATTAAGGAGATTATTCCTTAATTAAGGAGAAAGATTGAGTTATATTTGAGTTGTAATTTGTTAACTCAGTTTACTGAGTTAAGTCCAGTTAAATTAATTCCAAACTATTTGAGGAACTAATGGTGAGTTATCAGTTAGTTGATGCATGCATGCACTCAACTAGTGTACTCCAGTTAACTGAAGATTCCCTTATCAAAAACTCATGCATGTTTATTTTGAGAAAGACCCAGTTGAGCTAAATGTCAAGGACAGTGTAATATCAGTTGCACATGTTTTCCTATAAAGGAAACCAATGCATGCCATCAAGGAAGGTTCCTTGAGGATTGCGCAGTTCTAACAGGTAGCGTTGCTGCTCGTTATTCTACAAATGGAATAGGATATGCATACGGTCCGATGGAGTTCGGATGTACGAAGGATGCCACTCGACCCGTCCAAAACCAAAGCCTTTGTAACTTATATATTTATATTAGGGGCGGAATAATTTCAAGTAGGGGTTTCAGGGTGGGGAGAGGCAAAATCCTGGGTACAGGCGACATTCGAGTAAGCATCCCCACCATTGACGGATCGAAACCCAGTTAAGGGACCATAGCCCCCACCCAGCGCAGTGTTAGATAGTGTTCCACTTGGTGAGGTGAGAATCATCCACTAGGAACAGCTTAAGGAAATAGGAGCTTGGATTTCCTGTGAGCATCTGTGAGGATTGTACTGAGAGCTAGCTAGCTGTGAGAGCTAAGGCTTTGTGTGATTCTTATGTATTTCCACCTTGTATAATAATACAGATAGTCGGGTTTTTAGCTGAGGCTTTCCTTGAGTATTTCCATGTGTATTGTGCATTGATTCTTCTTCTTCTGGTTATATGTGCTCAGCTCGATCTTGCTCAATCTTTAAGCTTTCGCAAATTTATAGTAGAAGTAGGTTACAGTATTCTGCTTTGGTTATATTGCATTATCGGGTTAATCTATAGTCATATTTTCTACATAGGTCTCAGAGCGAGATTTGTAGAGAATTCGCAGAATTTCTACAGTCAATAGTTGGAGAAAATAGTGAATCGGACGGTGATTGTGAAGGTTTGTTGGTGATCGGACGGCGAGGAAGTAATGTAGGAGGAACGTGTTGAAGGTGGTTTCAAATGAAAATGACAGAGAAAACTAGTGTGGGTGAAAAAATAACTACATTAAACAGCGAACTCCATAGCCCATGTGAGAACCAGAGACTTGTGTTTTTGGGGCTGCTGAAGGGTCTCTTCCTCAGGTCATGGTCCCAGAGGGAGGAGATGAGGTCGAGACACCTACACACAACCTGCTAGTGATATTTTTTGCCTAGCTAACATGCAAACTGAAAGAAGGCACAAATGGAAGTAAACTACAGCACAACCGATCTATTATATGCTACTGTAATGAAAATGCAGCTACATAAGAAAATAGCCAGAAAAACCATGAATCCTACTTAAGAAATTGAACATAACCAGAAAGCTATTTAAACAAATAAACAAAACCAGGAAGCTATTTAAGAAAATGAACAATGAAAACTAGGAAACTATGCTAGCATACATGTACAGTAAAAAGGATCTTTGGCTGCATGGGTCGAGCCCTAACCCAAGAGCTTCAGCCTTGGAGTTAACTCAGAGCTAGCTTAAATAGAACTCATTCTTATTATAAAAACCATGGATTACAGAACAAACTGTCACAAGTCTCTTGCAGATCAGAAATCAAACAGAGTTTTTACAATAGAATTTTGAATCCTACTGAGGTCCTAAGCCTCTCTATTTATACATTTGAAGTCTCTAACAACTTCCTTCCCATTAGGGGGGCTTGGCCTCTAACTCAAGAAAACAAAATATACCACAAAGCAACATATCCAACTCTAACTCATTTCATAAACAAAATATAATCAAAAGTATGCAATAATTTGTGAGAGTAGTTGGTTTGACTAAGCTAGGAGGTGAATTAAGGCCAATTAAGGCCCATATAATTACTCAATGATGAGGCTCATTATCAACCCCCTACTGAAAGTGTTGCTCATCCTCTGAGCAACTTAGTCAATGTCCATGTCCTTCATGGCTCTGGTAGCCTCTCTGACATCCCATGCTTCTGTTGTGGTCTCTTTTTCTTGTTGATAGAAGCTTGCTTTCCTTTCTACTTCTTCCCACTGTCTCTTTTCCTATTCTTCTTTTCTCCCTTCTAACATCCCTAGGAGTAGTGGTGGACTAATTTTTAGGCCTATTCAATTGACCTTCAACCTTTGCATTGATTGCTTATACATAGGTGTCCTGTTGAGTGCCTCTCTCAACCTTTGAGGGGAGTGATATTCTCTGATCTTCAAGCTATGTGGCAGTGTGTTCCATTTCCTTTAGCGGGCATGTGTATTATCATCTCTTAGCAACCTAAACATATTTTCAAAATGTGAAATTTCTTTCTCTTGGGCAGAAAGATATCTATGTGCTAGCTAAGGATCATTTTCCATTAGATTATGGGTGTTGATTAGGGCCATGGGATTTGATTGTTCAGCTCTAATGAAAAAGAGGTTCATTTTTCTCTCTGGCCAATATTATTTTCATCTCTGAAACCCTTGACTTCTCATGGTTCATCCATGATGCCAAGACAATTAATTGTAGATCTTCTAGCTCTGCACTAGGATCCCAAATATTCATGTCTGTGAGGGCCATATTGTGCGAGTAAAACTCAGCCATTTTGGCCCTATCCTTTAGTGCACTTTGATCACAAAGATCAATAAATTGTCTGCATCCTAAAATGGCATGGTGCCCCTTTGTTCTAGTGTTTTAACATGAAATTGCAGCCATTATTCTTTGAAGTAAAGAGCATAGGATTTAGTTGGCATCCTACACTGGATGGCCTCCAAGGAGAGGCTAGCCATATATGCTAGTTGGTCTTTCTTTTCCTACAGTTGTCCTCTCTATTTTTCTTATCTTCTTCCTTTTGTTGTTCTTTCGCATCTCCATCAGTTTCTCCCTTTGTTTCCTCCTCTTGGTTCAACATCATCCTCCTTATCTTCTTTCAGCATGTTCCTCTGTATTAGTTTCTTATTCACCCATCTCACCCCCATCTAGCTCTGTATCTTATTTTTCTTGTTTTTCCTCCTCCTCACTGACAGAAGGACTAACATCATAGATGAGGGTTTTGATGTCATCCTCATCTGATAAGTCTCTGAAGACTGACCATTTTATAGGGATCCTGAGGTTTTGGAGGGCATCCTCAATGAGGATCCTGATCAACCCATGGTGAACTAACTGCTAAGAATTTCCTTCCTTTACTTTGCTGGAGTCTATGAGTGATTGCGTCAAGAAATAGGGTATGATGAGTCTTTGGTGAACTGGTGTTTCTACTCCAAATCTTAGTTCTTCAAGCATTCTCAAATGGTTTCCATAACAATATTGTATCTATGGACTCTTGCATTCTCTTTTGACTTATTAAAGAATTTCCTTTTTCCCACCTTTTCACTTATAAACCAACTACCTCTTAACCTTTACAACTTTTCATCAAATCATGCATATGAGTGAGTTAGTAGGATACTTACCTGTGGTCTTGATTCATAGGCGTTGTTGATGGTCATTCTTCTTCCTCCTCTACTGTCTACTGATGGTTTATTATCTTTCGCAGGTGTCTGTGACTGAATATCTGATGTTGTTTCTGCTGCTGTGGAGCTCTTGGATCCGATGTTGTTGTTGTTGTGGAGCTCTTGGATTACCTCTTGGAAATGTTTGGTGTCTCCCTTAGAATTTCTTGATCCTATTGCTGGATGGTGCTGTGAGGATGTTGTAATGAATGGACAGAAGGAGTAGGAGTGTGTGTGGATGTAGGGATGATGGTAATGAATGAGGGGATTATGTTAGAAAACACAATCTTCACCTGAATTGAAGCAATGAAGTGAAAAACAATAGAATTGATGGATGGATGCATGGTAAGGAGTGGAGGAGATGAATATCTGTGAGGTAGGGTTCCCTTTGGATCTTCTCTTTGTTCCCTAATTGTCTTTCTCACCCACCTGCAAAGAAAAATTATGTTCTTTTTTTATTATTTTTTTGAAAAACGCCTAGGCTGCCTCAGAGAGGTTTTCACCCTAGATATTTGCCCTGGGCACCTCGAGGAAGTTTTTCACCTAGGGATCTTCTTATTCCCCCTTTTTTTCTACCCTACCCTACTTGTAAAACAAAATAACTTTCAAGTATAAGAATACTTCCAATGGAGCCAGTGCACATCAAGATGACAAGCAAGATGATGTGGAGGTTTGAAATGTATGCTTTGACATGTACCTGGATTTCAGAGCCCAAATGATTTGACTTTGAAAGGATCCAAGCATATTTGAGGAAGAGAGTGATGTTGCAACTTAGTGACAATCTGGAACCATATTTCAATGTAGTTGTGATATCCCTAGTCCGCTTGCTGATTTCGATCATCTTGGATGTCTCCTTCTTTCATGACCTTCAAATATTCGTCTTTTTGTTGAGTGTTCTTTTGAACATATGGAGGGTTTGATGGTAACCATGAGGGAGCTTTCTCAATCTCTGATTTTGTTGTCTAATCTTCATCAAATGCAGTCCATGGTTCTTTGATCTTCTCTTTTGAATCTTCTTCTTTTGTATGTTGTCCTTCAATGATATCAGGAGAATCTCTTTTTTGCAATACTCTTCCTGAGCTATGGTGAATACCATTGACCTCAAGAGGAGATGTTTGGAAGTTTTGTATCTCAGCGTTGTAAGCGAGTTCAACGACTTCAATCTGTGGGTTTGGAAATGGTGGTAAAGGTAGTTGAGTGGGAGTGTATATTTGAGATGGATGTGGATGGGCTTGTGGTTGTGGTGGAGGTGAATGGTAAAGATAACATGGAGTTTGGTATGGAGGATATTGAGGATATTGTGGATGGCTCCCATGAGTTCCTTGCCAACTTTTTTGCCAAGATTGGTTTTGGGGTTGTGATGGCCAATGTTGCTAAGGAAAAGGTGTGTTCCAACTACTTGGAGGTAGGTATGCATAAGCCTGAAATTCTGATTCAGGCTCTTGCATCATATCAGGTTGAATAAGCTTCCATGGTTCTCTTGGAGCTACATAACATTGTTGCATTGGCAATGTACTTGGTACATTGTCCTCCTGGTGAACTTTCTTCAACCTTGGTAATGATGGACAATGTCTAGAATCCTGTGATTCTGCAACACAAATATCAGCATTTTCTTTTCCTTCATCTTGCATTCTTAACATTTCTACTTGTTTTATTAGATTGCTAATAATTTCTGCTTTAAAATCATCAAACAAATTTACAAGTTTAGCTTGATTTACTGATCTTGATGCTGATTTACTTACTCTTGCT
The DNA here is from genome assembly GCA_000404065.3 of Pinus taeda. Taxonomy (NCBI): domain Eukaryota; kingdom Viridiplantae; phylum Streptophyta; class Pinopsida; order Pinales; family Pinaceae; genus Pinus; species Pinus taeda. The sequence continues at coordinate 95,518 of APFE030962905.1, read as the reverse complement.
TTTCCTCTTGATATGTGTTTGCATGTTTCACATATTTCCTCAAATGATAATTGGTATACACCACCTTTACTCATGATATTAAGGAGATCAATCCATTCATCCCTAATTGTTCTAAGTAAGAGGGTTTTTAGTGTGTCAGATCCTGAACGATGTATTTTTTCCCTCTTAACATTGTACATGAACCTCTCTATTAGATCCTCTAGACTCTCATCTTCTCTTTGCTTCATTCTAAAGATTTCTTTTTTAAGATCATGATCTTTATATTTTTATAGAAATAACTTTTGCATATCATTCCATGATCTTATTGAATTAGTCCCTAAACTCATAAACCATCTAAGATCTCTATCCTTTAAAGTTGTTGGAAACAATCTCAGGTTTTGAGTTTTTGAAAGGTAACCATAAGATCTACAAATAATTTTAAATTCAAAGAGACAGGGTTTCCGGATCCTCTATCCTTAGACCATGAAATTTTCGAAGAAAAGATGGAGGGATGTTCTTCATGTGCACAATACCATCAGTGTCTTGAATGGGAAATCCAAGAGGATCTTCCTCATTGTCATCATCTCCATCCATTTCTTCTACATTCTTTGTCATTTTCTTCTTCCACCTACAAGAATGAATGGTGATGTGGTTGTTATTGCACCACATGATCAAATGGGGGGTGGGTTGGTATTTGGAGAATTTTTTGTTTTGTTTTTATGATTGAAATTCTACTTGTAGAATGGAAAGGAAAGCAAATAATGGCAACTGAAAGAAAGGAATAAACTAGATTACTTTTTCATAAATAAACTAATGGAAGAAAGTTGGAAACTAGAAAATAGAAGAAAAGAGCAATAATCACTTCTACTTTGACACCTCCTCGGCAACGGCGCCAAAAAGTGATGAGCCTAGGTATTGCAACAATAATGTTGCAACTCCCAGGCTACCAGCTTTACTTATCAACCCAGGTTTCATACAAACTTGGAGGTGATAGTGCTATATGAACAAGTAAAAGTGAAGGTATTGACTGTTGTCACTGCTAATATGGCAAGAGACCCCAGGGGTTCCAAGCCAAACTACTATAGGGTCAGAAGAAGCTTAACTCTTTGATGGAAGAAGAGCAAATCTATCCTAAGGGAGAACTAATTCTACTACAGTATTGAAGAAAACAGCATGAAATGCCAAATCACACCAGAACCTAAATGACCTATTAAACAACTATGCTAAGCAAAATTGCTAAAATAGTCACTAACTTAAGGCTAATTATCTAAGTTGTAGAAATAAAGAGCATCAAAACTAGACTAGGGTGTAAGCAAAGAACTAAACTAACTTGAATTTCAAGTGGAAGAGCAGTTAGAGGATGACATTAGTGAAAGGAGGACGTGAGGGAGCAACAATGCATAAGAACCGTTGGATCAGTCAGGTGAAAGGCAAATGAACGGCAGAGATTGGATCGCAGGAGGTTACGTAGATAGATGGGCGAACAGGGTTAACTAACAGGAAGAATGGTGGAGATCTTATTTTGAAGGTTTAAGTGAATGGATGGACGAACAAGGGAACAAAGCCAATGAACGACGGAGATCATGTCCCGAGGGATTAGGTGAGTGGATGGACGAATGAGGTTCACAGGAGATGAATGGACAAGATCTAATCATGCGGGTGAAGTTAAGAGATGGACGGACGAGGCTGACAGGAGCGATGAACAGCTAAGATCTTATCGTGAAGGTGAAATCAAGAGATGGACGACAGAGATCATACCGCGGGGAAACGAAACGTGCAAAAATGAGGGAGTAGGTTTCTAAGGCAGTAAGTAGTTTCTCGCGTGCCCTTCAGGCTGTAAGCAGTATTTGGAAATTTCACGCAATTAGCCTTACAGCGCAACACGTAGCACGAGAAAACCACTTTTCTTGCGTGCTCTCGAATAGATAATGTTCGTGCACTAATCCGCGTGAGATTGCACGATAGTCGTCAAATCAAGCAAGGTAGATCGACGGTGGGGGTTTAAAGTGCCTTAAGTGGGTGTTCACCATTAAGACCAACTTGATTCTTTCCTTCCATGAACTATAGTTAGACAACCCATCCAACCTATCTCATATCACAGGCCAAGTGACAAATTTTCCATTGTTATTAGTCCTTCAACAACAATGGAAACAACTCCCTCTTGAGTTGTACATTGTGCACACTTTGATTCACTGGACCTTCAAATTAGCTTTGATACCATTTCAATTTCTTTTGGCACTCACGAATCTCGTTTGAGTCTATATTCTCTAACACAAACACACTCAAATGCTACAACACTTCTACTTTGCACATCGGAATAAACACAACAGTGAATCAACTAATACACAAGATAATTTTTCAACCCAATTATGTTACATTACAAATCTTTAATACAACAATCTTAGGGCTCCCATACATGGGATCATGGCCTTTACAATCATCCTTGATACAAGACAACAAACTAGGGTTGGTATGAATAACTATGATGGCCAATATACCCTAAACAAAGTACAACTAGCCTATTCGATGATGTAGCACTCCATAGCCCCTTTCAATCCACGTACCTTGAACACGTCTGGTGGGTCCTTTGCCTTCCAATATGCAACTTAACAATCAGCCACTATCAATGATCGTTTCTCCTTTAGGTCACTGAGCTTTGGCCCAAATAATTTTCCCTCTAACTACATGTTCTTCCTTCAAGTACACCATCACATAGGGACTTCAACACTTCCCACTATTTACCTTATTTGTTGCTCCAATAATGGAAAGTCTTAGGAATTGGAGGCTACCCTCATATCACTGAAGATTACCTCTCTACATCTCAATGAACTAGGGCTTCATAACTAGCCCATTAGTTCCTCCAAATGTCAACCCTTAGGGCTCCAAACCACCTACCCAGTAACAGAAACAAATATTATTTTTTGTTCTCTACACTTAGGGCTTAAAGCATGCCACTACAATCCTCCAAACAAGTTGTTCTTAGGTTGCTTCTAAATTTTCCAATCTGCACCTCATCACCTATAAATACATAAACTTGGAAGAACATAATAACATACATCTAGGAACACTTTATTTCACCCTTAATATTCCATGGCATGTGTGTACAACCTTGAGGTTCCAACCCTCTTATTAAGGCTTCCTGAAACGTTGTGTCATCCCTAAGTCTGTTGCCTAATCTCCTCAAAGCATGTGTTTTTCCTCCACCTTACATCCTCTACTCCTACGCTATTTCTCTAGGTAAATGCAGCCTTCTTTTAGCATCCTTTTATGCCTCTCAGCCTACCAAAACAGAGACTTGGCCTACCTGCAATGCACAAAAATTACCAGTGACCTTTCACAAAGAAATAGCACCATAACTTGCACAAAATTTTGCCCATATTTGCTCTCCAAACTCAACACTGCAATCTACCTAAGCTCAGCCTTCCAAACATAGAAAATATGTGCCAAAACTCGTCCTTTTCTTCTCTTGGAATAATTCCTATAGGTTGCGATGTTGGAGGGAAAAACTTCCCTAAGGTAAGGGTTGACAATCTCAACAGATCGAAGGCAGACTACCAACAAGAAGCATACATTTGAGCAAGCAAACTATATAAACTACCAAAGTTGGGTTTGAGTGGAGTACCCGTAGGTCCTATGTTTGATGTCGATCCCATACTGTCCAAACCCTCTACTTCCTACAAAGTGATCAAACCTGCAACACAGATCAGATAATCATATATATAGCAAGTAGTTCAAATTGCGTGCATAATAAACAAGTTATATCATAAAGCATAAACATATAAATCATGATATATTACACATGAATCTAAAAAAACATGATATCATAACATATCAGGAACAAGGCAGAGCTTCTTTATTGATATCATCAAATACTAGTGGATAGATACAACCTGATCCGACCACAGCACCAATGAAACCTTCCTCTAGATCTGTCTAGCCCAAGCCTCAAAGATCACCTCTCAAGCATGTACAAAAGGATGCCATATAATGAAGAATCAACATATATGCAAGGAAACAAGGGTTTCCTATGACTAGGAGTGCAGGAGGCACAGGGAAAATCAAACTTGATATGGGGACAGAAAGGACTATAATGGCAATATCCTATCTCCTTCCATCCTTAGGCCTTCCCATAAGGTGTATAAATACCACCAAAAATTAGTTGATTCAGTTAGGCCACGGGCTCTTGTAGGTGGGCTTTTGGTGAAACCCATAAGCCCTGCTCGAAAAATAGGATATATTTTTATTTTTTCATATTTTAAATCAGATATGGAAGTTCTATATTTTGTTACCCGCGTGTGTACACACTTTTTAAAGGGAAGAGTCGCGTGTGGAATTGAAAATATTGTTTTTTAATAAATTATCAAGTCTGAATGGGAAAGGGTTTCCTAAGGCCATATCAGAGCATCAGAACTACAAGAGTGTTGAATGATGTTATAGCATGCAGACACCTTATTCCTTCTCGAATGATGATGTGTCTTTGACCAAATGAGCATCCTCTTATATATATGATCTTAGGGTGAAATATATAACCCTCTAAAGGGCACTTCTCAAGCCAAGCTGGCTTGATCTTCATGTCATTTAGCCCACCACATACAAATAAAAATTAATTTCACTCATTTGAACCAATCCTCCATGGTTGCCTTAGTTACATCTTGCTCCACTAAGGGTGCCCCAGATGAAACAATGGTAAACCCGTCAAAACCATGCTTGGTTTCACGCCCACGACTTTGAGTGCAAAGCCAACTGCTTGGGTACTTTGCCCACAAATCCCTTTTATGGTGCCAACTCACACAAATCCAATACCTTGGGTTATGGAGTACCTCCCAAGTGATCGGAATCTAGATTAGGGGCAAAATTTTGCTGAAAAATCAAAGTTCTTGGAATCAATCAAAACCTAAATGACCGCATCTGTCTCGGCGATACAATCCCAACTCAACTCGTTTCACTCAAAACAAAGTTCGTATGAGAAATATATCTTGTTCTGATCATTTGGTCAAACATGCCAATTTTGGTACATGTTGAATGGGATGATGACTAGGCTAGACATCCATACAGCCCAAAAAGAAAACATAATATTCCAGGGAATATTCTCAGAATATTCCCATGGGTGGCTTAATTGGATTTTGACAAGTGGCAGCACGTAATTGGACAAAGCGCATTTGGTGGACCAATGAGAGGGTGACATGTGCCAAGCCTAGAGGCTACCACGTGCCCTCTCAAAGGTCAGTTAAAAGTTTATTGGTAGGCTGGGGATTCGAACTCATGACCTCGCCCACACAAGCACAATGCATTACCACTACACCACAACCATCGAACTTAACAATCAATAGACACATTTGGTATTTAAAGTTTGAGCACGTGGAGTTTGGGAGGTAACCATAACATTAATCGCCGCATGTGAACATATTAACCTTAACCTAGTAGCTATGTAACCGCCAAGTAGCCTAACCGTCGAGTAACCACTAGCATTTACCACCATATGTGAACGTTGAACCTTTAACTGCTAGCATTAAGTGTTAACTACATGGATTAAGCACTAAGTGGAGGATTAGTGCTAATTCAATTGTGCTTAAACATTAATTAACTTTGGTTTAACTTGGCGGTATTTTTGGCGGGTCCGCTAAATCTGGAACTACTCCAATTTTGGCAGGGTTAACTAGAGTTTCTCCAATTTTGGTGGAGTTTTCCTAGAGAAAATTGAAGAGGCCGTAACTTTGGCATATTTTGACCAATTTTGGCTCAGAAAGAGTCATTCCTAGATGATTTGGATGCTCTGAACACAATGGAATAGGTTGCAGAGGCAGAAAGGCACTTATGTATGTGATTTTGTTACGTTGAAGTTTAAGGAAGCCTAGGGCCACTAGGAGAGGAGGTCAAGCCTAGATCAGCTGAAGTCCAATTACAGAGCTTGGATAGTCATTTTTGGGGTTTTGGGGTCTTCTGAATCCAATGGAGTAGGTTTAAAAGCCATTGGAGCACTTTAGATGCATCTAATCAGAGAACTAACCATTAATCCAAAGAGGGCCTAGCCATGGAAGCAAGTCCAAGGAGATGTAGCCTAAGAGGGGTGAACTCCTTTATTAGTTTTGTGTTATGAGTTGTTGTGTTTTAATTATCTGCAATTTACTTGTTGTATATGTGTTTTAAACAGCTAATTAATCTCATAAATTGCTCATAAAAGACACTCAATACTTGACACATAATCCTTCACATTTTGGTTAATTTGAGACGATCCTAAGCACATTTTTAATACTAGTGAGGGATCTTGAATAGCATTTACAAGTTTTCCCAACATTCATATCAAGTTGGTATCAAAGCACTTGTTAGCTCATTTTAACCCCGAGATGGTTTTCCAAGGTTAGCTATAAAATTAACTATTGGTTTTGCATTTGTGCAAGGAAAATTTAATTATGTGCAAGTTTATGTGATGGCGGCTTCAACAAGAAATATTTCTAATCCATATTCCTTAGCAAGACTCATTGATTTAGAGATGTTGCAAGAGCTTATCATCATGAGAAATATGGTGCCAGAGATGAATGAAGATAGGAAGGAGAACATTATACTTCAAGATGATTTGATGGTCGTGAAGGAGGAGAAGCAAGAGCTTCTTGAAAAGATGCATGAGATGGAGATTCAACTCCATGATGCCAAGGAAACCCTAGCAAAGTATGTGCCTGAAAATGAGGTATGCAATTCAAGTTTATCTTCGATTTCCTCTCAAAATGAATTTTTTGGTGCTTTTGAAAGACACGCTAGAGAAATAGGGTCAAGATTATTGATGAAGATGGGCTATGAAGGTAAATGGTTAGGCAAACGTGCATAAGGCATAGTTGAGCCAATTGTTGTTGAGGAAAGGCCTAGGTATTTGGGTATTGGTTATGGACAACATCATGGAGAATGATCCAAATCCAAGGAGGCACATGAAGGTGTTCCAAGAAGGACTTTCATTACATGTTCATTACCTCAAGCTTGTGAAGTTTTTGTTCATAAGGAATGCAAATTTTTTATACCCACTTTGCAAGAAGATGCTCATAAGAATGCAACTAGTGGAAATGGAAAACAAGAGGATGTTGAAATCTCTAAGGTCATTGAAACCATTGTTGGTATTCTGAAGAGGACCACTACCTCATCAAATTCACCTGCTCAAGAAGGCGACAAAGGTGAATGTGCAAGGTATAAATCTACCTTTAATCAAGTTTCTTTTGATTATGATAAACATGGTAAATCTTCACATAATATTTGGAAAAAATTTACATGTTCCTTTTGTGGTTTGAATAGCCATATTGTTTCGAGGTGTTGGAAGAGGATAGCCATACATAGGAAACTTTCAAAACAAAAGAAACAGAAAGCCAAAGGCCCATTAGATAATGGAAACCATGTTGAAAATAAGATGCAATTATTTTGCACTCATTTCCATAAGAAAGGTCATCTTGTACACAAGTGTTGGACTCTGCATCCAACAAGTCATCCACGACATTTGAAGAAGGTGGAGAGAGACTTTGGCAAGAATGGAAAAGAGGATTCCATAATTGATGTGGGTCAGGATGATACACATGATGAAGTGCAACTAAAAGAAGCGCCATTGAAATGGTTTGGAAAGAGATGGTTAGATTTATTAACCAATTAAGGCCTTGCTTTTCTTTTGATAATTGATGCAAATATTTCCTTATTGATGCATTTCCTTGTTATTTGGATGCATTTTTTTCTCCTGAAGTATGTTGCATATTGCATGAAGCAAGATGTTGGAAAAGTAGATTTATGTTGACTTGCTTAGATGTAGCAAAGATGGCAATTTTCAATTACAAATTTGCATGCATGTTGCATTCTTGAACTTGCATGTTTACGCCAAGAAGGTGTTCTAAAGTGGAGTATGTTGACTCACTTTATTGCAACAAATTTCGTCATTTCAGCTCTTTAAGTACTCATACATACCAATGGGATTCTTGTACTTGTGATTGTACTTGTGAGAGAGTTGAGGATTGTTATACATGCATGAGAGTTTTTGTGTGTGTGAACAGTGGGATTTTTAATAGTTTAATTGTGCTTGAACATGCATGAGTGATTCGCTGGGGTTGATTGATTGCTTTGTTAACATGTATGTTGTCAACTTGAGAATGTTGATCATTTTCACATGCATGAGTGTCAACGTGTGTAATCGATTGATTGTTACATGTATGTTATATCGAATTAGAAGAGTAGATTTTGTCTCCAAAAACAAAAGGGAGATGTGACGAATTATTTCATGAGAATGTGGAATTCTTGTTGTAAATCGTCAAATTATTGTACATGCTTTTTCTTGACTTGAGAGTCAGTTGTTTGAAGAAGCATGTTTTGTCGACTTGTGTTTAGTAAACCATCGAATAAACACGAAGATGGTTTATACACCAATATGTAAGAGTACATGGCGATGTTCACATGATGTGACCTTTGTTGCTTTGAAAAAGCAAAAGGAAGACGTCATCAAGTTATATTCTTGCATGATTGTTTTTCAAGGTTAATGGTGTTTCTTGTGACACGAGGTCGCAGGATTTTGGATGGCCCATGCTTGAGAAAGAGGCTCATGATTAGCCTTCATTCTCAAATCATAACATGAGCATCATGTTAATACTGGAGGATGATGGAATCAAGAAGCGAAAGTGGACAAAAATGCCAAAAAAAATTGCAACCCTTGTAAAATATCAAATGGTCTACAATGCGATTTGATTTTGACACCAAGAAGTGAAAGAGATGGCAAATGCATTCTTCCAGATGTGGAATTTGGAACCGTGGAGGTAAAATAATGGTCATTTCTTTTCTTGTTATTACTGATATAGGAACTCATTGTTGTAGTTCACTCAAATGGGCTTAACTTGGAAGTGGTTTCCAATGAGAAACTTGCATCGAATGCATGTGTTGCAAAGGAGGAACATGATTCTCAGTGGGAAGGCCATAAATTAGCTTTCCAAGCATTGAGGGATTGCTTTGGTACAGCAAGTTGTTCAATCAGTAAGTAGCCAGCAAGTGTTGGATTGGGTTAGCAACAAAACGAGAACATTGGTTGAAGTGCCAAGCCATTTGCAAGGCAAGGCATGTTAGTGAACCCAAGTGGTTTTCATGGAGGTTTATCCAGGTAGAATCAAATAATATAACTTGGGAAGGAGAAGAGTATTCATCTCTCATCAGATAACCAACTTTTGTGGGTCCAAAATCCTGTGAGTGGGAAGGAGTGATCGAAATCTAGATTAGGGGAAAAAATTTGCTAAAAAATAAAAGTTCCCAAAATTGATCAAAACCTGAATGACCTCATCCATCTTGGCGATACGATCGCAATGCAACTCATTTCATTCAAAACGGAGTTCGTATGAGAAAGATATTGTGTTCTGAGCGTTTGGTCAAACATGCAAATTTTGGTACAGGCTGACTGGGATGCTGACTAGGAACCCGTATAGCCCATTCAAAAGCAAAAAAATTCCAGGGAATATTCCCAAAATATTCCCACAAGTGGCTTAACTGGATTTTGACAAGTGGCGGCACGTAATTGGTCAAAGTGCATTTGGTGAACTAATGAGAGGGTGACACATGGCAAACCCGGAATTCACCACGTGCCCTCTCAAAGGTCGGTTGAAATTTTATTGGCAGGCTAAGGAGTCGAACACGTGACCTTGCCCACACAAGCACAATGCATTACCACTACACCACAACCATCAGACTTAACAATCAATGGGCGCAATTAGTATTTAAAGTTTGAGCACGTGGAGTTTGGGAGGTAACTATAACATTAACCGTTGCATGTGAACGTGGTAACCTTAACCACTAGCATCTACGTAATCGCTAAGTAGCCTAACCGTCTAGTAACCACTAGAATTTACCACTGCATGTGAACACTAAACCTTTAACCACTAGTATTAAGTGCTAACTGCAAGGATTAAGCGCTAAGTGGAGGATTAGTGCTAATTAAACTGTATTTAATTGTTAATTAATTTCGATTTAACTTGGCAAGTCCACTAAATCCGGAACTACTCCAAATTTGGGGGGGTTAACTGGATTTTCTCCAGTTTTGGTGGAGTTTTCCTAGGGAAAACTGAAGAGGCCATAACTTTGGCATATTTCGACCAATTTTGGCTCAGAAATAGTCATTCCTAGATGATTTGGATGCTCTGAACACAATGGATAAGGTTTCAAAGACATAAAGGCACTTACCTATGTAATTTTTCTACGTTGAAGTTTAAGGAAGCCTAGGGCCATCAGGAGAGGAGGTCAAGCCTAGATCAGCTAAAGTCCAATTGCAGAGCTTGGATAGTCATTTTGGGGTTTTTGGGTCTTTTGAATCCAATGAAGTGGGTTTCAAAGACATTGCAGCACTATAGGTGCATGTAATCAGAGAATTAACCATTAATCCAAAGAGGGCCTAGCCATTGAAGCAAGTCCAAGGAGATGTAGCCCAGGAGGGGTGAACTCCTTTATCAACTTTGTGTTATGGGTTGTTGTGTTTTAATTCTCTACAATTTATTTGTTGTATATGTGTTTTAAACATCTAATTAATCTCATAAATTTCTCATAAAATACACTCAATACTTGACACATAATCCTTCACATTTTGGTTAATTTGAGACAATCCTAAACACATTTTTAATACTGATGACGAAGCTTGCATAGCATTAACAAGTTTGCCCAATATTCAGATCAAGTTGGTATCAGAGCACTTGTTATCTCATTTTAACCCTGAGATGGTATGTCAAGGTTAGCTAGAAAATTAGCAAATTTATTGAAGGCAAGACTTGATGAGTAGTTATTGAAGCAAATTTTCTAGACCCTTTTGGAGTAGTTATTCAAGACAATATTATGGAAGTATTTTGTAAAGGTTGGAGCCTAAATTAACTTAAGAGGATTAGATTCCTCATATATAGATCAGGTTGGAGCCCGACTTAGATTTAGAGGATTGGAATCCTCAAATAGACTAGGTTGGTGCTTGGATTTGATCCAGAGGATTGGAACCCTCACTCAAGGTTGGAGCCTTGAATTGGAATTTTTGAACAGGTTGGAGCCTAAATCTTGTAAAATAGGATTGGAGTCCTCATTATTATTCTAAAAAAAAACAGTATTAATAATGATTCTTACATGTGAAAAATTTAACTGGCATAATATAACAATTGTAAGAAATATTGATTCACCCCCCCTTAGTATTTCCAACAATTGGTATCAAAGTCAATTCCTTCAAGCACATCCTAAGAAATGGAAGGTAGATCCTAGGAACAAAAATGGCAAAGTCAAGAAGGAAAGGCTCCAAACCTTCTGAATATATATCCTCCTCAGTCATGAAATCAAAAGTAAATAGGGTTGGCAAAGCTCCATTGTTTGATGGAACAAATTATGTGTCATGGAACAACAAAATGGAATATTCTTTGATGGCTCTAGGATATGAGGTATGGGAATCAATAATTACCGTATGCATAGTAACAGAAGAGTCAAAAGAATACAATACAAAATCCATGAAGGTGATCTTAAGTAGTCTATAGCCATGAAGGTGACCTTAAGTAGTCTATCAAAGTTTATAAAAGGTAATATGGGTCAATGTTCTTCAGCCAAAACTCTTTTGGGAAAAGTTGCAAAAGCCTTTTGCAGAAGAATCTACCATTGTGATAGCCAAGCAAGGAACAGAATATGTAGAAGAAGATAATGATCAAGAGTTAAAGGATATATATGAAGGCGCCTAGAGTATAAAAAAAAATATGAATATAATTAAAACTCTAAAGCAGAAGTTGAATTAGACCTTAAAATGGAACTTCTGGCTGCTCTAAAAGAAATAAGTAGATTGACAAAAGAAAATAAAGAGCTTGAAGAGAAGAATCAAGACCTTGACTATATAAAGGAAGAAATTGTTCTCCTAAGGCTCCAACTAGAAGAAAAGTCTAAGGAGTATTGCAAGTTTTAAGTGAAATAACATCAACAAGAAAGGAGACATGAACAAGAAATCATCTCACTAACATCTCAGCAAGAAGAAGCAATAAAGATACAATTGATGAACAAAAGGAAGATTGTGAGAAACTTTAAGAAGAAATTGTTTCATTAAAAAATGAAGTTGACAAGTTATGCAAGAGTCTAAAGAGTTCTCAATCATTGGATGACATTCTCCGTCATCAAAGATCACCATTTGATAAAAGGGGTCTTGGTTATAAAGGTGAATCTCCAAAGACTAAATTGGAAGAAAAATCTGAAAGCAACATCATCATTCTCCAAAATCCAAATCATAATGAAAGACAAGAATGTTTCAAGTGATTCCCCTCCTAAAATTTATTCTAATGACTTCAATGAATCTTTTATCATTGCAAGCAATTGTGAGAATCAACCAAATATTGAACCTATTCCAAGCTATAACAACTTTGGGAAATCATCAAGGAAAGTACTCTCATCCATGTATCAAACCTTATTCTTTGGTTATTGTTGTTCTTGCACTTATTTCGGTCATAAAGCTAGAGATTGTAGAGCATACTGCAAGAATGATTGGAAAGGTTATCATCAAAACCCTAGAAGGAATATTGAAAGCAAACAAGATAGAATCCCCAATGGTTATTATAATTTAGTTTCTATGTTATTCAAGTTCAATATAGAATGTTATCAATGTCACAATTTTGGTCATATAGAACGGGACTGCAGAAGTGGCATGAAGTGGGTTCCTAAGCAAATAAAATAATAAAAGTTATCTAAAAAATTTAGCCAAGTTTGGAGAGGAAAACAAGTGGAACCAAAGATTAAAAAAAAAAAAATCATGAATTATCTCTGCTTGTTCAGGATCCTATTATGAATTAAGGAAGTTCATCACTTGTATGCATTCTTGCCATGATGAAATAATGTCAAATAGATGTTATTTTTATCAAGAATGATTAGCTAATATGGAGACATAAATGGCAAGAGCTAAGATTTGTTGAAACTTCATGTGTTTCCCTTGACATCCATCTCATCATTTGGAAATGATCATGATTTTACTTTATAATCAAGGTTGTTAAGTTGGAACTTGTGATACATCTGGATAGTATCATTGAAGTGTCGAGGTCAAAATGAGGATGGAGGGTTATATGATGACAATTTTTTTGACAAAGGGAGTCAGAAAGATATCATCGAACAAATCTCTTGTCTATGGAAATGCTTTGATATTGGAAATTGTAAGAGGCGATGAGGCTTGGAAGAGTGTTGTGTACAGAATTACAATCAATAATGGATGCTTTCTGTAAATGACATTAAATGGCACTTCACAGTGCAATATCAAGGAAAGGAGGGCATTGACACTGAAAACGATATGAACTTTTAGAGCTCCAAATTCATTTGGGATTCCAAATCAGAGTGACTCACCAGAAGTGTGATGGGTTGTCCTATGCCAAAAAGTATGAAGTCTAAAAATTCTGGAAATACTTGTAAATACCTTCAAAAGAACATGTAATTAGAAAGGTACTCCATTATTTATTGTAGAATTTCCCATTGTAGATCACCTGATAATGCAATATACGAAAGCAAAATACTTGATCTACTTCTGCAAAAAAAACTCGCAAAAGCTTAATCGATTTTGAGCAAGATCAAATAGAACACATATAACAGAGGATGAGAAAGAAATCACACATGAACACAGAAGAATACTCTGGGGAAATCCTCATCTAAAAACCCTGATCTCTGTATTATCATACAAGTGGAAATATCTCAAGATTACACAAAGATTTAGCTCTCAAGTTATCCAGCTCTTAGTAGAATCCCTCACTGTTGCTCATAGATAGAATAGACAACACATATGCCTTCCTTCAGTGCTCCAAGCCTCCTATTTCCTTACACAGTTTCTCTTGGGTCCTCCAGCTACAACCTGTGTGATTCTCACCTCACATGCAACACTGACCTCTGAAATAACTGCGCAATCTTGAAGGAGATAATTCCTTTTGCATTGATGAGTTTCCTATATATGAAAAATCCTCCAACTGATATTACATGTCCCTTCCTTTGATCTCAATTGGGTCTCTAACTGAACTGACATGCATGAGTTATTTATGAGAGAATATTCAGTTATCTGAAGTGTAGTAGTTACATCCATGCATGCATTAACTAACTGAACTCACAATTAATTCCACAAACTATTGGAACTAATCTAACTAGACTTAACTCAGATCATTGAGCTAATGAATTACAACGCAAAGTACAACTCATCCTAATCTCCTTTAATCAAGGGATAACTTCCTCAATCAATGGAGAAACTGTTACATGCTTTCACATAGACTTCATGTTTGATTTTCTACAACTAATTAACTCAAGATGAATTAATTAATTATTTTACAAACAGCTGCTAAGATCAAATTCGAAATTTAATTCTCAATTTTAGTTTAGGGACTAACTAAAATTGCAATCTATCCCGAAATTTTATTTATAGCAGTGTTATTTTTAGCATTTCTATTTTATCATTCCTTGTTTCTATATCCAACACTAGTACCTGAGATGTTATTTATAGCAATGCTATTTATATCATTTCTATTTTTAGCGTTTCTTGTTGCCATTTTCAACACTCCCTCTCAACAAGAAAGGCATTCAACTCGAACCTGATCCTGAACGTTTGTAATGTTCTGCATGCAACACTTCTCCCTAGTGTTGTTGCTCCAGCAACTCTAGAAACAAAAAAATATCCAACCTGAATCAGAATGATGCCTCTGTCATCAAAGTCTCTGACTGTTATTGCCTCTGTCAATTGAAAACTTTGCACCTCTATACTCTTCAGTATCTGACTAGTCTAACTTTGATCTTTGGCTGCGTCAATCACATTGATTCATGTTACTGCATCCGTGTTGCCACTGGTCCTATCTCCCCAGCATGCATCCGCATTGTACCTCCTCTCATCATGTTGCATCGTGTTGCCCAATGCTGCATTGCAACTCAATTACTGAGAAGTAAGTAACTGATCTCCCAACTAACCTTCCTGTTGGGCTAGAGACACCCTCTGATGCTGAAGCTTCCTCTGCCACTCCATCCGCATTTGTCTTTATCCACTCAGCTAGTCCTGCTACTCCTCGTCATGGCTCCCGTAGCAAGGTCTAATCCAAGAGGCTGGGTACCTCAAATATCTTGCCCCTATTTCAGCCTTCTTGGGACAATCACTTCACATCGCCCCACCTCACACCTGGAGGTATGGTTGCATGTGATCCCTCTGCCCACTTGGCTTGAAATTTCCCCCTACTAGAGGTCTCTACATGAGTGGATGCCTCCACTCGGTCTCCTCTCAGTTTCTCTAGTTGTGGTTGCTCCACAACTTCTTAAAGCTGCTTCTCCAATTGTGGCTCCTTCACAATTGTCTGAGACTTCTTCTCTGGATGCATGTTGAGAGGTAATTTACTCTCCCTCTCAACCACCAAGTATCCAACCTTTGCCTTGATCCTCAAGGCTTTGCATGCATCTTGTACCTCAAGTGCATACAGGTTCTTGTCTAGCACACCAATCTCATCTTTCTCGCCATCACGAAATTTTCTGGAAAAAAGAGTTGATTTTAAATCAGCGATATCTCCCTCATCCGAACTCTGATTCAACCGATTTTTTTTTTAATTTGGGTATTTTTTCCCAAGGAATCCAAATCTTTTATTTGTTTCTGAAAATTTTTCACAAAAAAATTTCATATCTGCTCTGCAAACTCGCGGCCCAATTTTTTTTAACTTCGATTTCTGTTCTTCATATACCGTTCATAGCTCTAATCGCCTTTGCTCTGATACCATGTATAATTTCCCAGTGTAGATCCCCTGATAATGCAATATACTAAAACAAAATACTTGATCTACTTCTACAAACAAACTTTCAGAAGCTGAATCGATTTTGAGCAAGATCAAATAGAACATATATAACAGAGAATGAGAAAGCAATCACACATGAACACAGAAGAATACTCTAGGGAAAGCCTCAGATAAAAACCTCGATCTTTGTATTATCATAAAGTGGAAATATTTGAGGATTACACAAAGCTTTAGCTCTCAAGCTATCCAGCTCTCAATACAATCCCTCACTGCTGCTCATAGACAAAATAGACAACACATATGCCTTCCTTCAGTCCTCCAAGCCTCATGTTTCCTTGCGCAGTTTCTCCTGGGTCCTCCAGCTACAACTTGTGTGATTCTCACCTCACACACAACACTGACCTCTAAAATAATTGCGCAATACTTAAGGAGATAATTCCTTTTGCATGGATGAGTTTCCTAAATAGGAAAATCCTCCAACTGATAGTACATTGTCCCTTCCTCTTATCTCAACTGGGTCTCTGACTGGACTGAAATGCATGAGTTATTTATGAGAGAATATTCAGTTATCTGAAGTGCAGCAATTACATGCATGCATGCATTAACTAACTGAACTAACAATTAATTCCACAAACTGTTGGAACTAATCTAACTGGACTTAACTTAGATAACTGAGCTAACTAATTACAACTCATCGTGATCTCCTTTAATCAAGGGATAACTTCCTCAATCAATGGAGAAACTCTTGCATGTCTTCACATAGACTTCATGTTTGATTTTCTACAACTAATTAACTCAAGATGATTTAATT
This sequence comes from Pinus taeda, assembly GCA_000404065.3. Taxonomy (NCBI): domain Eukaryota; kingdom Viridiplantae; phylum Streptophyta; class Pinopsida; order Pinales; family Pinaceae; genus Pinus; species Pinus taeda. The sequence goes on along the minus strand of APFE030962905.1, from coordinate 79,003 downwards.
AATTATTTTACAAACAGCTGCTAAGATCAAATTCAAATTTTGATTCTCAATTTTAGTTTAGGGACTAACTAAAATTGGAATCTATCTCGAAATGCTATTTATAGCAGTGCTATTTTTAGCTTTTCTATTTTATCATTCCTTGTTGCTATATCCAACACTGGTACCTGAGATGCTATTTATAGCAATGCTATTTATAGCATTTCTATTTTTATCATTTCTTGTTGCCATTTTCAACAGTTATGAGAGCACTAAATGTGATAATTGATAAGGCAGGGAGAAGGGATATAGGTGGCATGTAAGAAGTTGCATTTGTAAATACAATTTTGGAATTGCAAAATAAAAGTACAAATGATGTTCATAATCTAAATATCCATCCTAGAATAAATTTTGATGTCGGGTTATTGAATTTTACATTTTGGCTTGTTACGAAATCAAAGGAAATGTAGATGATGATTGATTTTCTTACTTGGTGATTACTTGTGAGAGTTAATCTTCTAACTTCTTTTATTTATTGTTCCTTTTCATCAAGAAATTATAAAATATTAGTCTTCCAAGATCATAAAGAAACAAGAGACACAAAAATTTAGGCTTTCAAGCTAGGGAAAAATACACACAAGGGGGAAAACCCAACAATCATCTTATTGTTGAATGAAGTCAAAATGATATATATAAACCAAAATCAAATATTACTTTAAAAGGTTCCAAGTCAGCCCTCCTCTCGAAGTCAAAGTCAATGGTAGTCAGTAGTAGATTATTCAAAATTTCGACGTGGTTGTAAAAGTCAAAATTGTGTCTCTATTATAGACTCCAAACAGCTTCAAGTTTCGGTCTTTGTAAAATCCAAGGAGCTTCAAACTTTTAGCCTTGTCACAAATTGCAAGGTACTATAAATCCTTGGTCCTAGCACAAAACTTTAGAAAAACTTCTCGGTCCTATAGTGGATCTTCAGCCCTGTCATAGTACTTCAGATTATTCACACGTGTGGGAGGAATATCACATAATTCAATCTTCCTTTTCTTTATTTCTTGACTTCCTTTTGTTCTTAGAATCTCAACCTGTTTTTCTTCTTTCTGCTACAAAGATCAAACTTCTTGTTACTCACTTGTTTTTCCTTCAAATGAGCTCGACTAGGTGTCTTTATATAGTTGTCCAAGAGGTCTCCAATAGTCACACTGGCTGACTTAACAGAGAGAGGGTTGAACTAAAACTTTTGACTGACTTTGATAGACCAAAAGAAAAATATTTTTCTATCTTTTCAAAATGTCAAATGACATGGCTCAAATAAATATTATTTTGACTCTTTTTTACTTCTAAAGCATGAAGAACATGCTTGATAAAACAATAAAAATAGTTTCATTAATAAATATATTTCATTATGAGTACCTACACTAGTTACATTCTCCAACACTCCCTCTTAACTAGGGAGGTATTCATAATGACTCAACAGGTATACCTAAAGTTGAAATATTGACATAAAAAGGGATCCATATTGATAAGCATCAATGATGATAGTATAATCATAGCAAGCATTGTCACCTTACCAAGGCCTTGACAAGTACACTCTATCTCTCCATAAGGTCAAAGCACAATGTTGGCAAGCATTCTGTGAGACACCATACTGCCTCTCCAAGAAACATACTCCAACTAGGATACCTAGAGTATGTCCTCCATCAAACCTTTTCCCTCTAGGAAATGTCTGTCCATTGGTCCATTATTTATCCAAGTCCATGTACTTGACTTAGTGTTTCCATCCTAATCCATCATGATTCTTATCCAATCTACCATTCTCCTTATCCATGTTTATGTACTTGACATAGGATGTCAATCCTAATCCGTCACAATACATGACACAAGAAGAACCAAGTTACCTAACACCATCTCAACCTGAGTGTTACATAGTATTTTGTCACACCTCCTGTTCTACATCCTGAAGTGCCGAAATTTTGACAACTGTGAAGTGTACTCATCATGAAACACATACAGAAACATCCCTAAAGAATGGAAGAAAAACTGCCCTGAGTCAATTCTGGAGAAGGTTGACTGAAACCCTAAATTTTAGGACCAACGCTTTTTGCTCCACTACTTGCCCGTGCTGATGGCACACTACAGTTATTGACCTAGCACTGCCATCATGGATTTTGATATGAAATCTCGCGCTTTGTCACACCTCCTGTTCACTTCCTATTCTACATCCTGAAGTGCCAAAATTTTGATAACGGTGAAGTGTACTCATCATGAAACACATACTGAAACATCCCTGAAGAATGGAAGAAAAACTGCCCTGAGTCAATTCTGGAGAAGGTTGACTGAAACCCTAAAATTTCGGACCAACGCTTTTTGCTTCACTGCTTGCCCGTGCTGATGGCACGCTATAGTTATTTACCTAGCACTGCCAACATGGATTTTGATATGAAATCCCATGTTGAACCTCTTCTGGCAGGTTTCCTCAAAATGGAGGAGAAGATTCATATGTTGGAAACTTCAAGATGTTGTTGGGTAGAGATGTGGTCGAGCTCTCCCATTTGGAGTTATTTATCCTACCTTTAAGGGACTTCCCCTTGAGACGTGGACCTTCATCCCTCTTTTGTGGATCCTTAACTCCCTCTCCCTTCCTATAAATCAAATCCCCTCCATCCCCAAATGGTTGGTCATTGATTGCTTGCATTCCTTTGCTAAGATTATGCCTAAATGCTTCTTATCTAACATGGAGAAGGAGTGCTTGAAGAGTCTTGCCCTAGACTTGGAAATCCACCCAAACTAGGTCTCCAACATCAACGCAATGGATGTATGCTTCCCTTTTTTATTCATTAATATATACATCTAATGTTCACTTTCCATAAATGTCTAAATATTTATGCATTTAGCTTGATATTCCTTGATCTATCAAGTAGTTTATGTTCGATATATATTATGTATGATGTTGTATCTTGTATTATCCTTTGATCTCTCTTGCAAGTACTCAGACGTAAAGAAAAAGCAAGGAGCAAGCCTAGAAGCTAAGGGATCGAAGTCATCATCAAATGATTGAGAAATTAGCATTAGAGCGAGGTAGGTTTCTCTCTCTCTCTGCATTTTTAAACATAAGCTAGGAAAGTTTGCATTAGTTTGTTTAATTTGTTTCTAGACCCACTCATTCGGCTAGATAGATCGCGTATGTCCGCAGAGGGGATTTATCTTCATAACAAAATGGAAACTCCACTAGGGAAGCTATAGCCTCTTCAATCTCTTTCCTTGATTCGGTATTTTGATCAGTTTGATCAACCATTGAATTACTAGTTGGTCTGGATCTGTATAAGTCTGCACATTGAATGATCACTACTTTAGAGTGTTATGTCTAGAATCTTTGTTGAAATTCTTTTTGTTTTTCCCCACTTTCTTGCCCAACGTGTTTTTGACCTGAACAGTCACGATTCCAATGCATTTTTACTTGAAACAGTCCCGTTGAAACCACTTTTAGCACGTTTTTGGCTATGAGAACCACGCTAATATCATAGTTTTGAGAAAAAATATGGTTTCTACCCTAGAATCCAATGTGTCCTAGCCTCTGAAGGTCTTTTCTTGTCCTTTGTATCTAGATTTGCCCCAATGTTTTTGTCTAGTTGTCTTGTTTAATTGGAAAATTAGTCTCTTTGGCTTTGAAGTGCTTGAAGTGAAGTTTGATTGACTTCTAGGGTTTCTAGGTCAATTAGTCATCACTTTCTCTTTGTTTGGGTCACTGAGATACTGCATTGTTGATTGAATGAGTCTTGTTTTCTATGGAAATCATTGAAAACATCAGTTTGCATTTGTTTTAGCTTGTCTTTCACAAAGTTGCTTTTCAAGTTGCATTGGGTCATTTGCATTTGGAAATCATCTTTGTTTTTAATCAAGCATAGATTACGTCATTTGATTTTCAAGCTGAAAGGAGTGCATCATTTATTTTGTTCAAAAGAGAGAAAAAGTGAAAGATATTGTCATTTAGGTTTTTTTTTAATTGGATTTGGTGTTGCTTTGGTTGATGCATTAGTTGCATCAGAGCATTTGAATCAAATGTTCATTTTGTTTTAGTTGATTCTTTAGTTGCATTAGAGCATTCAAAAATCAAAGAAAAAACATCATTTGTATAAGTGCATCTTAGTAACAGTGAAAATCATTTTGCTTTCTAAAAGTTTCATTTAGGATAGTGAAGAGTGAAGATCATTTTTACTTTTGAGCATTGCATTTGGAAAGTGAAAGTTAAAGTTAGTGGAAGGCATGTTGTTTGATGAATTATTGATTGAAATTTATTCCCTTGATTAGTTTATCTTTCATCGAAGTGGAAAGTCTTCCTTTTCTCATGTAGCTACATCTTAAACATTCAGATGATATCGTTTTGAGCCCAAAATTGAAACATAATTCAAGATAAACGTTAAAATTTACTCAATTAACATAAGGAGCATTTGGAACTTAACACAAACATTTAGAGGTATGGGCTAGAGACATGTTCCAGTGTATGTAAACCTAGCAATTGTCATTATCTTCCAGCATTGTACCCCGAGGGTGAAATTTCATTCCACATACGGAAGCATATATGATTGTTCTCTAGTACTCTTGGGTATATCGAAGGCGCTCCGCGTATGGCAAGTATATGGGAACGCTCTCATCAAATAGCTATGCATTAGATAGCACTAACATAGAATTGTGCTCCCCGTACCGTCGCATATATATTGGGAGACCCCACTAGGTTGTTATCCTTTAGCCACAAGTAACGGAGTCAGTTGCCTTGTAAACATGATACACCGAACACAGCATTTGAGGATATTAGTCGTCATACGTTAAATCCTTGGTTTCGTCTAAGGTGTATATTGTGATTCACGAATACTTAGTAAACCCTCTTGCATAGCTTACCCCTCTTTTATTTTGTTTTTTTAATTTATAAAATCAATTAATTGACCACGAAACAACATCCTTCCTATGGAAATACTCCTCAGTAGATCTTAGGTTGATAGTCATGGCAACATTTCTTGAGTCCGCCAGTCAAGGAAACCCCTCAAATTGGAATCCTAGTCCTTTTCCTTCTTTTGGAAATACTGGTGCTCCCTATACGACAACATTGTCCCTTCCTGGATTGATCATTGGTCTGTCAGTTTGGTTATTTTCGACCTCGATGATTCTTAGTGTCCAAAATACTTTTCAACCGAGTTCTCCTTCCCCTAAATAACATCAACCTCATGTTGATACTAAAGTTGATTCCTCACCTTCTTCACCTATCTCTTCACCTCGTTCTTTCTCCTTGCATGGTGAAAGTTTAGATTCTAGTAACCAGGAAGCTAAGAAGACAAAGAAGAAGAGGAGGATGAAGAAGAAGAATCAAAATGAGCAAGGGGGCAACCAAGCATCCATTGCTACGGATGCAGCTAATGTAGAAAAATCTTCCAACCAACCTCGTAAAGTGAAATTCCCTTGCTCGCTTTGTAAGGGTGACTACCTTCTTCGAGAATTTCTTGGTATTCTCAAAGTCTTAGAAGTGTGGTGCACAGGTTCACATCAACCTTTGCCATCAACCTCTAGAGATCATGTTGGTGATAAACCTTCAACCAGTAATAATAAGGTCCATGGGAAAACGAGAAAAGTCAAATTTCCCTGTAAGTTGTGTGAATGTAATCATCCCATTCACCTTTGTGCTCTCAGGAATGAAGCTTCCAAAGAGTTGGAAAAACTTATAGGTTCCCAGCCCCGTCTTTTATTTGGTTACTGAAAGCTTTCCCTTGATCCTTCACTAGTTGATCCAGTGATTGATCAAAAGTCATATTTCATCAACCCCGCTCTCTCTAAAATTGAGTCTTGTGAGTCCGTTATCAGCCAACCATTGGTTAACAAAATGGTAGACCTGGCTCCACCTTCAATTAACCATACCTTTCCGGTAGAAAGTGAACCTCATACCACTCAGGTTCTTTTGGTTTCTTCGGTTTCAAATGAACTAGAGGGAAATCCTCCCATTCCTGAGGATTGGAGACGACTCACAAGGTATCTTCTTCTATCTTATGTGCCTTTCCAGATTATAGTACAAGCTTATAATATCATTGTACCTAGCACATTCATAGACAAGGGCGCATATGTTAGCATTTTGTCCTCAACTAGTTGGCAAGCTTTAGGTTCTCCTCGGCTTGTCCTCGTCACCCAGAATCTGCTAGCTTTTAATAGTGGAACCAGTCAATAGTTAGGGGTCCTTCTTAAGTTACCTATTACTTTGGGATGAAATATTGTCTATATAGACATGATGGTTTTCCAAGGCCCTATAGATTTTAATCTACTCCTTGGTCGTGACTATGTTTATTTCATGGGCGCTCTTGTCTCTTTTCTCTTTCGTGTGATGTGTTTCCCGCATCAAGGAATAATTGTGATCATTAATCACCTTACATTCCTTAGTCCTGAATCAACTCCTAATCAATCATCATCCCTAAATGGTTCTTATATGCAAGCGGTATTACCCCTGCCATAGGTTAATTATGTGGCCACCTATTCCATGCCCACATCTACTAATGATCTAGTAGGTGATGTAGTACATCATGTACTAGGGGCATTGGAGCTCAATTTTTAATTTGGATCCCTGGGCATGTATTCCTTCCAGATTTTTTTTCTCCCATCTAATAACAACTTCTTGGAATCCATGGCCTCTTTTGGTCCGTGATCAAGGTACTTGGAGCAGAGTTCCTTGTCTTGTCTCAAGCTCGTTAAAAAATGAAACAAGGGCCATGAGGATAGTTCTTTTACTATGTCAACCTCGTTAAAAAATGAAATAGGTTCTCATGAGGATAGTTATTATACTATGTCAACCTCGTTAAAAAATGAAATAGGTCCCCATGAGCATAGTTTTTTTCCTGTGGCAAGCTCATTAAAAAATGAAACGAATCATTTTCCAATTCGAATCATTGATTAGATCTCGTAAATCCCAGTTGAGTCTTTCACTTGATCTTGTAAATGAACCTTCATTCCATCCACTTGTTAGTAAACAATAGTCTGATTAGGTGCATGAAATGAATCTTGAGGGGACATGTACCTCGAGTTGAGTCATTATGTTGGAGGCATGCAAACTTATCTCAAGCATAGTTTCCCACGTTTCAAGCTTGTGTAAAAATGAAACCAATCTCAAGCATAGTTTGTCTCCATTTCAAGCTTGTGTAAAAATGAAACCAAATCCAAGCATAGTTTTTTCCCATGTTTCAAGCTTGTGAAAAAATGAAACTGCCTACAAGTATACTCAAGCGTAGTTTTCTATGTTTCAAGCTTGTGTAAAAATGAAATCGTTCCCATTTTACCTCTCGTGATTGTCATCTTTATCAGCCTGGTTTTTGCTAGATGAGCCTTGGTTTTTTTCATTCCATCACCACCATCTCATTGGTTGATCATATGCTTTCACTTGGTTGTTTTACCCTTGCCTGAGGAACATTTGCAATGAGTGGTTTTATTAGCGAGCCTCTTGACCTTTACATATTTTGAGTAGTTACATCATGATCGAAACCAGTTGTTATTCTTCTATACCATTCGTTCCTCCAGGTGGAGTCCTCTTTCAGCTCTTTTCAAACTCCAAAAATATGAAAAGATTGTCGAGCACTTGTCTTTTAAAACTCGTAAAAGTGAATGAAAAGACATCTACTCAGTATAAGTTTAACCCTTTTCCGAACTGAGATAGACTAGCTACGAAAAAGAATTACCTTAGTCAAACATGGCTAAGAGGTTCTCTTGGATATTGTTTTCTACCTTTTCGGATTCGAGAGACTATCTACAAAAAGGAACATTTGGATTTTTCTTTTCTGCCTCTTTTTCAAACTCTCTAAACTTGAAAAATATGTCGGTTACTCCTCCATCGGACTTGTAAAACTTAAACGACGTAGGACTTTTTACCATGACGAGACCGAGCTACTCCTTCCTAGGGCTTATTAAACTTACGAGGATGGATTCATTCAAATGATGGACTTATACGAAAATCATATGGTATAATCTTCAAGCGTGTGATTAAAAATAAAGAGGTACTCACTAGAAATAGTGCGGGGGAAATGAAAGCGAATATCTCTTGTATTTTGTGTAAAGGCAGCATGTCACTCTTGAACATGACACTTATCTATTGCTCGTGTCGGGTTTGGGATATCCTCACTTAGTCACTTGTTGTCCTAGGTTTGGGAAATCCATTTTACCTCTCATCTTATTATATTGCTTTGTCATCATGACCATTGATCCTATGTTGAGTCAAATGCTGCCATATTCGGAAGTCGTGTCGTCGATATGTTCAAGATAAGTCATATTTGCAGTTTTTACGGCCTATACACTGTCTGATTTTCTGCCACAATCCTTAATAAAACTTACCTATTCTACTATACCATTTGTTTCATTTCGATGATGTGGGATGAATTATGGTCCTCCTTCAGTGGATCGCTTCTTGTCGACTTCAACTCATTATCCAGGAATATGATCTATAACCTCCCTTTCAATACCTTGGAGATTACATGCCTCAATGGAAAGTCCTTCACATTCGACGATAGGTTTACATCGTTGACCTTCAATCGAATGATTCTGCGGGTGTTCGACTTCAGCTCCATTATTCACACTCGTGGATTTTGTTGATTGTACTTTGAGAGCCATTGTCATTATTGGTGGTTTCTCTTGTGCCTGTTAACGGTTTACATCATTGACCATAATCGGGTGGTTTTTTATCTGTTCGACTTCGAAACATCTATTCACATGTTAGAATTCGTACATTGATTGGATCAAGGCAGAGCTCAAGACCATGGATTCCATCTGATAAAATACAAGTTGTGTGGAGTTGTGAGTTATTCATTATTGTACACATGATTATACAGATGGTTGCGACCATACCGTGGGTCCATATATATGATCCTTTCCCTTTTAATGGCTGAGCCCATACCGTGGATCCACGCACATGATCCCTTATATTCAGATGGTTGTGCCCATGTCGTGGATTCATGTATTGTTAGATGCCTATTCATGTATCATTATGCATGTTTATATCATAGATAGCATATGTGTATCTATATATGCTTGATTTGTAGGTATCCTAGCGGTGTTTTTCTGGTCCTTGCCTTGACTTGTAAAGCATTTCACCCCTCACTCCCTCTTCTGCCTTCATGCTTTAGGGGGCATCTATTACACAGTATTTTGTCACACCTCTTGTTCACTTCCTGTTCTACATCCTGAAGTGTCGAAATTTTGAAAACTATGAAGGGTACTCATCATGAAACGCATACTAAAACATCCCTAAAGAATGGAAGAAAAGCTGCCCTAAGTCAATTCTGGAGAAGGTTGATTGAAACCCTAAATTTTAGGACTAGCGCTCTTTCCTCCACTGCTTGTTTGTGCTGATGTCAAGTTGCAGTTCTTTGACCTAGCACTGCCGCGGGTTTTGATATGAAATCCTATGTTGAACCTCTTCTAGCAGGGTTTATCAAAATGGAGGAGAAGCTTTTGTTGGGTGATTTAATTGTGAGTTATATCCCTCTCATTTAATTTCTCGACTCGTGGTTTCATAAACTCACGAGGTATACATGTACTATATGTACTATGGGGTTATCTTTCAGATTAAATTAATCTAATGCAATTGAAACTAAGAAAATAAATAAAACTAAATCCAAACCAAAGAAATTGAAATCACACTTGCATAAGGGAAATCATACCACGCTTGCATAAATGAAAATCACACTTGCATAAAGGAAATCACACCACGCTTGCAAAATTGAAAATTACACTACACTTGCATAATTGAAATCACACTTGTGGAAAGGAACACATACTCACACTTGCATAATTGAAAGCACAATTGCTAAAAGGAACTGAAATGACAAAACTATATTGTGTTACCAATATATACAAAGATATGAAAATTATGGCTGATGGGGGCCCTCCATGCCTTAGTATGCACACTGAACAACTATCACATATTGGAGATCAAAATAACAGCTTCTATTTCATAAAGATGGAGAAAAGCTCCAAATATATTACAAGATGGATGAATACATAGATAGGATATACATTATATACATGGGCTCCTTTGAAGGATGCACCCCTATTTATACAAAAACTAGGGATAACTGATCAATAAATACATATTCCTCAAATCTCTCCTAAATCCACATTTGTCTCAACCAATCTCTTAAAAATACAAGATAGAAATCCCCTCCAAATTCTCTCATAGTTCAGATAAGGACACATATCAAAACCTCCATGATACTTCTCCTTTGAAATTTGAATTTGTAGCTAGGAGGCCAAGTGGGACCCTCCTAGAATCTTCAAGTAGGCCTACCATATCACAAAACTCATAACACTTGTA
>APFE030962905.1:8806-68693 GCA_000404065.3 Pinus taeda | reverse complement strand
ATCCGTCACAATACATGACACAAGAAGAACCAAGTTACCTAACACCATCTCAACCTGAGTGTTACATAGTATTTTGTCACACCTCCTGTTCTACATCCTGAAGTGCCGAAATTTTGACAACTGTGAAGTGTACTCATCATGAAACACATACAGAAACATCCCTAAAGAATGGAAGAAAAACTGCCCTGAGTCAATTCTGGAGAAGGTTGACTGAAACCCTAAATTTTAGGACCAACGCTTTTTGCTCCACTACTTGCCCGTGCTGATGGCACACTACAGTTATTGACCTAGCACTGCCATCATGGATTTTGATATGAAATCTCGCGCTTTGTCACACCTCCTGTTCACTTCCTATTCTACATCCTGAAGTGCCAAAATTTTGATAACGGTGAAGTGTACTCATCATGAAACACATACTGAAACATCCCTGAAGAATGGAAGAAAAACTGCCCTGAGTCAATTCTGGAGAAGGTTGACTGAAACCCTAAAATTTCGGACCAACGCTTTTTGCTTCACTGCTTGCCCGTGCTGATGGCACGCTATAGTTATTTACCTAGCACTGCCAACATGGATTTTGATATGAAATCCCATGTTGAACCTCTTCTGGCAGGTTTCCTCAAAATGGAGGAGAAGATTCATATGTTGGAAACTTCAAGATGTTGTTGGGTAGAGATGTGGTCGAGCTCTCCCATTTGGAGTTATTTATCCTACCTTTAAGGGACTTCCCCTTGAGACGTGGACCTTCATCCCTCTTTTGTGGATCCTTAACTCCCTCTCCCTTCCTATAAATCAAATCCCCTCCATCCCCAAATGGTTGGTCATTGATTGCTTGCATTCCTTTGCTAAGATTATGCCTAAATGCTTCTTATCTAACATGGAGAAGGAGTGCTTGAAGAGTCTTGCCCTAGACTTGGAAATCCACCCAAACTAGGTCTCCAACATCAACGCAATGGATGTATGCTTCCCTTTTTTATTCATTAATATATACATCTAATGTTCACTTTCCATAAATGTCTAAATATTTATGCATTTAGCTTGATATTCCTTGATCTATCAAGTAGTTTATGTTCGATATATATTATGTATGATGTTGTATCTTGTATTATCCTTTGATCTCTCTTGCAAGTACTCAGACGTAAAGAAAAAGCAAGGAGCAAGCCTAGAAGCTAAGGGATCGAAGTCATCATCAAATGATTGAGAAATTAGCATTAGAGCGAGGTAGGTTTCTCTCTCTCTCTGCATTTTTAAACATAAGCTAGGAAAGTTTGCATTAGTTTGTTTAATTTGTTTCTAGACCCACTCATTCGGCTAGATAGATCGCGTATGTCCGCAGAGGGGATTTATCTTCATAACAAAATGGAAACTCCACTAGGGAAGCTATAGCCTCTTCAATCTCTTTCCTTGATTCGGTATTTTGATCAGTTTGATCAACCATTGAATTACTAGTTGGTCTGGATCTGTATAAGTCTGCACATTGAATGATCACTACTTTAGAGTGTTATGTCTAGAATCTTTGTTGAAATTCTTTTTGTTTTTCCCCACTTTCTTGCCCAACGTGTTTTTGACCTGAACAGTCACGATTCCAATGCATTTTTACTTGAAACAGTCCCGTTGAAACCACTTTTAGCACGTTTTTGGCTATGAGAACCACGCTAATATCATAGTTTTGAGAAAAAATATGGTTTCTACCCTAGAATCCAATGTGTCCTAGCCTCTGAAGGTCTTTTCTTGTCCTTTGTATCTAGATTTGCCCCAATGTTTTTGTCTAGTTGTCTTGTTTAATTGGAAAATTAGTCTCTTTGGCTTTGAAGTGCTTGAAGTGAAGTTTGATTGACTTCTAGGGTTTCTAGGTCAATTAGTCATCACTTTCTCTTTGTTTGGGTCACTGAGATACTGCATTGTTGATTGAATGAGTCTTGTTTTCTATGGAAATCATTGAAAACATCAGTTTGCATTTGTTTTAGCTTGTCTTTCACAAAGTTGCTTTTCAAGTTGCATTGGGTCATTTGCATTTGGAAATCATCTTTGTTTTTAATCAAGCATAGATTACGTCATTTGATTTTCAAGCTGAAAGGAGTGCATCATTTATTTTGTTCAAAAGAGAGAAAAAGTGAAAGATATTGTCATTTAGGTTTTTTTTTAATTGGATTTGGTGTTGCTTTGGTTGATGCATTAGTTGCATCAGAGCATTTGAATCAAATGTTCATTTTGTTTTAGTTGATTCTTTAGTTGCATTAGAGCATTCAAAAATCAAAGAAAAAACATCATTTGTATAAGTGCATCTTAGTAACAGTGAAAATCATTTTGCTTTCTAAAAGTTTCATTTAGGATAGTGAAGAGTGAAGATCATTTTTACTTTTGAGCATTGCATTTGGAAAGTGAAAGTTAAAGTTAGTGGAAGGCATGTTGTTTGATGAATTATTGATTGAAATTTATTCCCTTGATTAGTTTATCTTTCATCGAAGTGGAAAGTCTTCCTTTTCTCATGTAGCTACATCTTAAACATTCAGATGATATCGTTTTGAGCCCAAAATTGAAACATAATTCAAGATAAACGTTAAAATTTACTCAATTAACATAAGGAGCATTTGGAACTTAACACAAACATTTAGAGGTATGGGCTAGAGACATGTTCCAGTGTATGTAAACCTAGCAATTGTCATTATCTTCCAGCATTGTACCCCGAGGGTGAAATTTCATTCCACATACGGAAGCATATATGATTGTTCTCTAGTACTCTTGGGTATATCGAAGGCGCTCCGCGTATGGCAAGTATATGGGAACGCTCTCATCAAATAGCTATGCATTAGATAGCACTAACATAGAATTGTGCTCCCCGTACCGTCGCATATATATTGGGAGACCCCACTAGGTTGTTATCCTTTAGCCACAAGTAACGGAGTCAGTTGCCTTGTAAACATGATACACCGAACACAGCATTTGAGGATATTAGTCGTCATACGTTAAATCCTTGGTTTCGTCTAAGGTGTATATTGTGATTCACGAATACTTAGTAAACCCTCTTGCATAGCTTACCCCTCTTTTATTTTGTTTTTTTAATTTATAAAATCAATTAATTGACCACGAAACAACATCCTTCCTATGGAAATACTCCTCAGTAGATCTTAGGTTGATAGTCATGGCAACATTTCTTGAGTCCGCCAGTCAAGGAAACCCCTCAAATTGGAATCCTAGTCCTTTTCCTTCTTTTGGAAATACTGGTGCTCCCTATACGACAACATTGTCCCTTCCTGGATTGATCATTGGTCTGTCAGTTTGGTTATTTTCGACCTCGATGATTCTTAGTGTCCAAAATACTTTTCAACCGAGTTCTCCTTCCCCTAAATAACATCAACCTCATGTTGATACTAAAGTTGATTCCTCACCTTCTTCACCTATCTCTTCACCTCGTTCTTTCTCCTTGCATGGTGAAAGTTTAGATTCTAGTAACCAGGAAGCTAAGAAGACAAAGAAGAAGAGGAGGATGAAGAAGAAGAATCAAAATGAGCAAGGGGGCAACCAAGCATCCATTGCTACGGATGCAGCTAATGTAGAAAAATCTTCCAACCAACCTCGTAAAGTGAAATTCCCTTGCTCGCTTTGTAAGGGTGACTACCTTCTTCGAGAATTTCTTGGTATTCTCAAAGTCTTAGAAGTGTGGTGCACAGGTTCACATCAACCTTTGCCATCAACCTCTAGAGATCATGTTGGTGATAAACCTTCAACCAGTAATAATAAGGTCCATGGGAAAACGAGAAAAGTCAAATTTCCCTGTAAGTTGTGTGAATGTAATCATCCCATTCACCTTTGTGCTCTCAGGAATGAAGCTTCCAAAGAGTTGGAAAAACTTATAGGTTCCCAGCCCCGTCTTTTATTTGGTTACTGAAAGCTTTCCCTTGATCCTTCACTAGTTGATCCAGTGATTGATCAAAAGTCATATTTCATCAACCCCGCTCTCTCTAAAATTGAGTCTTGTGAGTCCGTTATCAGCCAACCATTGGTTAACAAAATGGTAGACCTGGCTCCACCTTCAATTAACCATACCTTTCCGGTAGAAAGTGAACCTCATACCACTCAGGTTCTTTTGGTTTCTTCGGTTTCAAATGAACTAGAGGGAAATCCTCCCATTCCTGAGGATTGGAGACGACTCACAAGGTATCTTCTTCTATCTTATGTGCCTTTCCAGATTATAGTACAAGCTTATAATATCATTGTACCTAGCACATTCATAGACAAGGGCGCATATGTTAGCATTTTGTCCTCAACTAGTTGGCAAGCTTTAGGTTCTCCTCGGCTTGTCCTCGTCACCCAGAATCTGCTAGCTTTTAATAGTGGAACCAGTCAATAGTTAGGGGTCCTTCTTAAGTTACCTATTACTTTGGGATGAAATATTGTCTATATAGACATGATGGTTTTCCAAGGCCCTATAGATTTTAATCTACTCCTTGGTCGTGACTATGTTTATTTCATGGGCGCTCTTGTCTCTTTTCTCTTTCGTGTGATGTGTTTCCCGCATCAAGGAATAATTGTGATCATTAATCACCTTACATTCCTTAGTCCTGAATCAACTCCTAATCAATCATCATCCCTAAATGGTTCTTATATGCAAGCGGTATTACCCCTGCCATAGGTTAATTATGTGGCCACCTATTCCATGCCCACATCTACTAATGATCTAGTAGGTGATGTAGTACATCATGTACTAGGGGCATTGGAGCTCAATTTTTAATTTGGATCCCTGGGCATGTATTCCTTCCAGATTTTTTTTCTCCCATCTAATAACAACTTCTTGGAATCCATGGCCTCTTTTGGTCCGTGATCAAGGTACTTGGAGCAGAGTTCCTTGTCTTGTCTCAAGCTCGTTAAAAAATGAAACAAGGGCCATGAGGATAGTTCTTTTACTATGTCAACCTCGTTAAAAAATGAAATAGGTTCTCATGAGGATAGTTATTATACTATGTCAACCTCGTTAAAAAATGAAATAGGTCCCCATGAGCATAGTTTTTTTCCTGTGGCAAGCTCATTAAAAAATGAAACGAATCATTTTCCAATTCGAATCATTGATTAGATCTCGTAAATCCCAGTTGAGTCTTTCACTTGATCTTGTAAATGAACCTTCATTCCATCCACTTGTTAGTAAACAATAGTCTGATTAGGTGCATGAAATGAATCTTGAGGGGACATGTACCTCGAGTTGAGTCATTATGTTGGAGGCATGCAAACTTATCTCAAGCATAGTTTCCCACGTTTCAAGCTTGTGTAAAAATGAAACCAATCTCAAGCATAGTTTGTCTCCATTTCAAGCTTGTGTAAAAATGAAACCAAATCCAAGCATAGTTTTTTCCCATGTTTCAAGCTTGTGAAAAAATGAAACTGCCTACAAGTATACTCAAGCGTAGTTTTCTATGTTTCAAGCTTGTGTAAAAATGAAATCGTTCCCATTTTACCTCTCGTGATTGTCATCTTTATCAGCCTGGTTTTTGCTAGATGAGCCTTGGTTTTTTTCATTCCATCACCACCATCTCATTGGTTGATCATATGCTTTCACTTGGTTGTTTTACCCTTGCCTGAGGAACATTTGCAATGAGTGGTTTTATTAGCGAGCCTCTTGACCTTTACATATTTTGAGTAGTTACATCATGATCGAAACCAGTTGTTATTCTTCTATACCATTCGTTCCTCCAGGTGGAGTCCTCTTTCAGCTCTTTTCAAACTCCAAAAATATGAAAAGATTGTCGAGCACTTGTCTTTTAAAACTCGTAAAAGTGAATGAAAAGACATCTACTCAGTATAAGTTTAACCCTTTTCCGAACTGAGATAGACTAGCTACGAAAAAGAATTACCTTAGTCAAACATGGCTAAGAGGTTCTCTTGGATATTGTTTTCTACCTTTTCGGATTCGAGAGACTATCTACAAAAAGGAACATTTGGATTTTTCTTTTCTGCCTCTTTTTCAAACTCTCTAAACTTGAAAAATATGTCGGTTACTCCTCCATCGGACTTGTAAAACTTAAACGACGTAGGACTTTTTACCATGACGAGACCGAGCTACTCCTTCCTAGGGCTTATTAAACTTACGAGGATGGATTCATTCAAATGATGGACTTATACGAAAATCATATGGTATAATCTTCAAGCGTGTGATTAAAAATAAAGAGGTACTCACTAGAAATAGTGCGGGGGAAATGAAAGCGAATATCTCTTGTATTTTGTGTAAAGGCAGCATGTCACTCTTGAACATGACACTTATCTATTGCTCGTGTCGGGTTTGGGATATCCTCACTTAGTCACTTGTTGTCCTAGGTTTGGGAAATCCATTTTACCTCTCATCTTATTATATTGCTTTGTCATCATGACCATTGATCCTATGTTGAGTCAAATGCTGCCATATTCGGAAGTCGTGTCGTCGATATGTTCAAGATAAGTCATATTTGCAGTTTTTACGGCCTATACACTGTCTGATTTTCTGCCACAATCCTTAATAAAACTTACCTATTCTACTATACCATTTGTTTCATTTCGATGATGTGGGATGAATTATGGTCCTCCTTCAGTGGATCGCTTCTTGTCGACTTCAACTCATTATCCAGGAATATGATCTATAACCTCCCTTTCAATACCTTGGAGATTACATGCCTCAATGGAAAGTCCTTCACATTCGACGATAGGTTTACATCGTTGACCTTCAATCGAATGATTCTGCGGGTGTTCGACTTCAGCTCCATTATTCACACTCGTGGATTTTGTTGATTGTACTTTGAGAGCCATTGTCATTATTGGTGGTTTCTCTTGTGCCTGTTAACGGTTTACATCATTGACCATAATCGGGTGGTTTTTTATCTGTTCGACTTCGAAACATCTATTCACATGTTAGAATTCGTACATTGATTGGATCAAGGCAGAGCTCAAGACCATGGATTCCATCTGATAAAATACAAGTTGTGTGGAGTTGTGAGTTATTCATTATTGTACACATGATTATACAGATGGTTGCGACCATACCGTGGGTCCATATATATGATCCTTTCCCTTTTAATGGCTGAGCCCATACCGTGGATCCACGCACATGATCCCTTATATTCAGATGGTTGTGCCCATGTCGTGGATTCATGTATTGTTAGATGCCTATTCATGTATCATTATGCATGTTTATATCATAGATAGCATATGTGTATCTATATATGCTTGATTTGTAGGTATCCTAGCGGTGTTTTTCTGGTCCTTGCCTTGACTTGTAAAGCATTTCACCCCTCACTCCCTCTTCTGCCTTCATGCTTTAGGGGGCATCTATTACACAGTATTTTGTCACACCTCTTGTTCACTTCCTGTTCTACATCCTGAAGTGTCGAAATTTTGAAAACTATGAAGGGTACTCATCATGAAACGCATACTAAAACATCCCTAAAGAATGGAAGAAAAGCTGCCCTAAGTCAATTCTGGAGAAGGTTGATTGAAACCCTAAATTTTAGGACTAGCGCTCTTTCCTCCACTGCTTGTTTGTGCTGATGTCAAGTTGCAGTTCTTTGACCTAGCACTGCCGCGGGTTTTGATATGAAATCCTATGTTGAACCTCTTCTAGCAGGGTTTATCAAAATGGAGGAGAAGCTTTTGTTGGGTGATTTAATTGTGAGTTATATCCCTCTCATTTAATTTCTCGACTCGTGGTTTCATAAACTCACGAGGTATACATGTACTATATGTACTATGGGGTTATCTTTCAGATTAAATTAATCTAATGCAATTGAAACTAAGAAAATAAATAAAACTAAATCCAAACCAAAGAAATTGAAATCACACTTGCATAAGGGAAATCATACCACGCTTGCATAAATGAAAATCACACTTGCATAAAGGAAATCACACCACGCTTGCAAAATTGAAAATTACACTACACTTGCATAATTGAAATCACACTTGTGGAAAGGAACACATACTCACACTTGCATAATTGAAAGCACAATTGCTAAAAGGAACTGAAATGACAAAACTATATTGTGTTACCAATATATACAAAGATATGAAAATTATGGCTGATGGGGGCCCTCCATGCCTTAGTATGCACACTGAACAACTATCACATATTGGAGATCAAAATAACAGCTTCTATTTCATAAAGATGGAGAAAAGCTCCAAATATATTACAAGATGGATGAATACATAGATAGGATATACATTATATACATGGGCTCCTTTGAAGGATGCACCCCTATTTATACAAAAACTAGGGATAACTGATCAATAAATACATATTCCTCAAATCTCTCCTAAATCCACATTTGTCTCAACCAATCTCTTAAAAATACAAGATAGAAATCCCCTCCAAATTCTCTCATAGTTCAGATAAGGACACATATCAAAACCTCCATGATACTTCTCCTTTGAATGTGCTTAGCTTAATGATCCATATATTCCTCAAATATTCTATAAATCCTCATGAGTTGGTATTTGAAATTTGAATTTGTAGCTAGGAGGCCAAGTGGGACCCTCCTAGAATCTTCAAGTAGGCCTACCATATCACAAAACTCATAACACTTGTATATATATATATATATAATAGAATATATATTTAATATATATAGAAAATATGTTAATTTCCTAATAATTAATCATAAATTCACTTAAAACATTAAAATTAATGACTTTGGAAAATAATAATAATAAACCCATATGGTCATGAAAATGGTTACTAATGTAGGGTTTATAGAGTTATAGAGTTACGAAATGAGGTTAAAGTAATGGAAAGAAAGGTGAAAGTGGATGACATTTTGGAGACCCAACATACCTCCCAACTGAAGTTGTTGCATGTCCTTATGCGACTATTGCATTGGTTCCCTTAATCATTAGTTGATCTTCTTGAAATGTTTCGCTTTTATATGAGATTTGGCTTTATATTAATTCTGTTTTAACTTGGCATGATCGTATCATTTGATAAGTTTTATTTGCAAAATGTACTTTGAAAATATTTGATTTCAACATATATTTTTATGGTTGGTTCTTGTGTGACAACCAAAATTTATAAGTATTGGTTCTTGTGTAACAATACTTGTTGCACCAAAATGCTTGAAAATATTGAGAATTCCTTTTTTAAGTCCCATAGGGACTATCAGCCATTTAATATGCTCATCTATTAATCATTTCAAAACACGTAATCTTTTGGAATCAAAATGCAATAATAGTTTATTGGGAAAAATATGTTGGTTAGAATGAAATGAAATGTGTCATGTGGTATGAAATGTGAATATCCCTTACCCCAAACTAAAGGTGTTTTCAATTTTTGGAAAATGAGAAAGGGAATATGAATGTGGTGATGGATTTTCCAAAATCACAGTTTTGGCATTTAAGGAATTACATGATTAAAGATTAGAAAACGACATACCTTCACTTACATTAAAAGTGGACAAATTATGTATATCAAATAGTGTGGTTGCTGCTATTGGATCATGGAATATGTAGTTAATTTGATCTGCTTCTTCCTTCTCTTGGTTGTATGTGTGGATGAGTTTGGGATCTTTATTGTTACGGTTGTTGAATTCGGAATTGAGTCCTGCTGCAAACTACTAAAATTATTTAATCTTCAATCGTTCCCACTTGGTCGCAAAATTCTTATCTATGTGAATAGGTGTGTCGATGTTGAACATAGAAAATAAATTGTTGGATGATTGGCCATTAATGAATGTCATTAACCAACACAAGACTACTCATCATTGATGTCAATGAGAGTCAAGATGCCTAAGTACATCTTACTAAGTACGGATAGATGTGTCGAAGTCAAGTCACCTAGAATATCTGAAAAACAAGGGACATTGATGTATTCCCATTATTTATTGGTGAGAGAACTTGCCATTAAGGCATGCAAGCCTCAAGGTACTTGAAATATCTCTAGTTTTGATTCTAGATGATGTGTCGGATTTGATGGGTCAAAAATTGTTAGAAGGAAGGCCTTAGTGAATCCTCCATCATCTAACATGAGTATGAAATAATAATTTGAAGAACTATAGATAGAAAATTTGCATTTAAGCAAGGTTTATTTGACGGGAAGGAAATGGAAAATGGGATGATTCAACTTTGTAAGGGAGTTGAATGACTTTATTTTTGGGTTAAGGTTGAGTGAAGATTGGGCTGGAAAATATGAAGATTGCAAAGGGAAATGAGTTTTGGTAGTATGGAGATGGACAATAATGGATCGACTGTAGGCTTAGAATGAGTAGCAATGGTAAAATTGGTATCTGTTTAGTAGAAATGGTGTAATGGATCTGCGTGATTTGACATGAAATGATCATGCTCTTATAAAAGAAACTTGGTTTGTGCATATGTGATCTCATTCATTATCCTGGAACCTACAAAAACTTAACACTTTTTCTGCAATAAAATGTAAGACTATGAAAATAGAGAGGTGATTAGTCCCTCTTCATCTAATACATAAACAAAAAACTTCAGAAATAGTACTAATAAAACAAATTCAAGAAAAAATAAATGCACCTTTACCTATTTCTAGCCAATTTTGAGCTCCACACACTTAATGCTTTATCAATATACCATAAACCAAATTTACATAAGTTACTGAATTGTGTTGATTCTGTAGCTACCAAAAACATGGGTTGTTGCACTACCTTGCTGCTTTACAACCTGCAATTAGACTCGGATGGTGGTTTTTCAATTATCGCAAATGAGTTCGTTAATATGTTTAGGTTTTTATGAAAGTTCAAGCTTGTATTGGCTTTTCCTTTTTATTTAGCGTTCCACCTTTGTCCATCATCCTGTGGATCAAGAAATGCTTAAATTTCAAAAATCTTGGATCAAATTTAAACCAATGCCAAAGCGTAGATCTCATCACCTTGAATCCAATGCACTTTGTTTCACTGAATCCGACTTCGGATTCTCCCAGAATCATGTTCTGATCGTTTTGTGAGAATCTAAATAAATTTTTGAGCTACAGGGATGCCCAGTCAGCCGTCTGTACACTGACGTGGCAAGTTGACTATGAAAGTTGATTGTGCCTCATCGGCCAATGCGTGATTGACATGTGTCACATTTTTCATTGGTTGATGTGTTTAATTTGTATTGGTCAACAAGTTGGAGTGGTGGGTCAATGAGGCAGTGCCATGTGGACCAACCATTGGTTGCCACATGGCCTCCTCATTGCGGCCAAAATTATGTTTCAAGGTCAAATGGCCTCAACAAGAATTGAACCTAAGACCTCACATGCACCACCAAATCTCTATAGCAACTCAGTTATATTTTTCATTGTTAAATATATCCCAAAAAACTTTATTTAAGTTTAAAATGCAACCTTTGATGAGGTTGGGGCTAAGCCTTAGCCCCTGGCACCATGCAACGCAATATGACTATGGCGCGGAGGATTGGGAGCAGTTTTAACCGTCCTAGAAATTCGTCCATTAGACAGGAAGGCTAGATTCGTGCACCATTCCCGATTTCTAGGCACACCAACCGGGTTTGGGTTGAATTGTAAGCTCATTAACAACAAAATTGGGTAGAAATTTAAAACAGTCATATCTTTCTCAAATTTTGGCCAAATGAGGTGCAAAAAGAGTCAAAACAGGGGTTTTCGACAATGATGGATTCATTGGAGACATCAGTTTTACAAATTGAGATTTATAAAGGTATATAATTATACTTTTTATTGTGAATTTAGATTTTTTATCCAACTTTTATTGCAAAATTCTAAAACTAACCTTGTTCAATTGTATTTTCTAATCTTCTAGATCGCAGAGAGCACAATAAGAGAGCATACTCAGCAATATTGAAGCTTTTTTATTCAATTGGAGTGTGAAATTTAAAAGGAAAAATACAAGGATTTGATCTCTAAATTCAAATTGTGGCTCTCAAAACTCTATATGTTCTTATCTTTTCTCAAATATTCCTTCTCTTTCTACATCTTCTTGCAATTGATTAGTGAGATGGGTGGCTCTTAATGCACCACCAAAAATAAAATTGCAAATAAAATGAAATCTAAATTAAAAACAAACAAACAAACATCATCAAACTTGGTTTTATTCATTAATTCTATCCTATTCTACTCTACTAGAAATAGAAAAATTGATCAAATGTATGCATATTTCCAGTGTAACCATGTGCGTAACAAGATTAAAAATATATTTGTGCTTAGTTCTAAAAAGTATTCGTTAAAACACATCAAAACATGAAAAACCAATTGCTTTGATAATGCAATTAAGAAATAAGGTGTTTTGATCCTTGATTGGAACCATCCTTCAATAAGGCCATGACATTCCTGATTCCTTTCTTGGTTTAAATCACTTTGAATATCCCCCTTTATTATGCATTCCTCATATTCTAGTAGTTTCTCCCCATCAACAGTATTGCATGATTCTTTAGTCTCTTCGACAAATTGACAAGAGGAACCAAAAGAGACTTGAAGATCTTCTTGTGGAGGTGGAGAGACAGATAATTTTTTGAATGCAGTTAAATATACTCTTCCAAGAAGCAGATATCCCAATTTTTGCTAGGATTCAAGAGAGTTCTTGGAAGGACATTCTTAAATCTCCTTAATTGTCTATTAATTACTCCAACTGGTTGATAATTCCTGTCGTGCACACAAATTAGTAAAAAGTTTTGAAATTTTATTAAAATTGAAAATGCAAAATGATTTTAACATTCTTTTAACAATGCATGTAAGAATGAATGAAACTATAATGAATTGTCTCAACTTCAAAATAAACACCTATGTATACCTGTACAAACAAACAAACATCATCAAACTTGGTTTTATTCATTAATTCTATCATATTCTACTCTACTAGAAATAGAAAAATTGATCAAGTGTATGCATATTTCCAGTGCAACCATGTGCATAACAAGATTAAAAATATATTTGTGCTTATTTCTAAAAATTATTCGTTAAAACACATCAAAACATGAAAAACCAATTGTTTTGATAATGTAATTAAGAAATAAGGTTTTTTGATCCTTGATTGGAACCATCTTTCAATAAGGCCATGACATTCCTAATTCCTTTCTTGGTTTAAATCACTTTGAATATCCCCCTTTATTATGCATTCCTCATATTCTAGTAGTTTCTCCCCATCAACAATATTGCATGATTCTTTAGTGTCTTCGACAAATTGACAAGAGGAACCAAAAGAGACTTGAAGATCTTCTTGTGGAGGTGGAGAGACAGATAATTTTTTGAATGCAGTTAAGATATAATCTTCCGAGAAGTAGATATCCCAATTTTTGCTAGGATTTGAGAGAGTTCTTGGAAGGGCATTCTTAAATCTCCTTAATTGTCTATTAATTACTCCAACTGGTTGATAATTCCTATCGTGCACACACATTAGTAAAAAGTTTTGAAATTTTATTAAAATTGAAAATGCAAAATGATTTTAACATTCTTTTAACAATGCATCTAAGAATGAATGAAACTATAATGAATTGTCTCAACTTCAAAATAAACACCTATGTATACCTCCCCAGAAACGACGCCAAAATGTTGGGTGATTTAACTATGAGTTAAATCTGGTCATTTAATTTGTCAACCCGAGGTTGCGTAAACTGATGAGGTATACATGTACTATAAGTACTATGTGGTTTTCTTTCAAATTAGATTAATCTAATGCAATTAAAACTAATAAAAATAAATAAAACTAAATCCAAACCAAATAAATTGAAATCACACCACGCTTGCATAAGTGAAAATCACACCACGCTTGCATAAGTGAAAATCACACCACGCTTGCATAAGTGAAAATCACACCACGCTTGCATAAGTGAAAATCACACCACGCTTGCATAAGTGAAAATCACACTACGCTTGCATAATTGAAATCACACTTGCGGAAAGGAAATCATACTCACACTTGCATAATTGAAAGCACGCTTGTTGAAATGAAATCACACTCACACTTGCATAATTGAAAGCACGCTTACTAAAAGGAAATGAAATGACAAAACTATACTATGTTACCAATATATGCAAAGATATGCAAACTGTGGTTGATGGGGGCCCTCCATGCCTCAGTATGCACACCGAATAACTATCACATGTTGGAGATCAAAACAATAACTTATATTTCATAAAAATGGAGAAAAACTCCAAAAAGATTACAAGATGGATGAATACATAGATAGGATATACATTAGATGCATGGACTCCTTTGAAGGATGCACCCCTATCTACAAAAAAACTAGGCATAACTAATTAATAAATACATATCCCTCAAATCTCTCCTAAATCCACATTTGTCTCAACCAATCTCCTAAAAATACAAGATACAAATCCTCTCCAAATTCTCTCATAGTTTTGATAAGGACACATATCAAAACCTCCATGATTCTTCTCCTTTGAATGTGCTTAGCTTAATGATCCATATATTCCTCAAATATTCTACAAATCCTCATGAGTTGGTATTTGAAATTCAAATTTGTAGTTAGGAGGCCAAGTAGGACCATTCTAGAATCTTCAAGTAGGCTTACCATATCATAAAACTCATAACACTTATATATATAATTATATATATATATTATATATATATATATAATATATATATATATATATATATATATATATATATATATGAAAATATGTTAATTTCCTAATAATTAATCATAAATTCACTTAAAGTACTTAAAATTAATGACTTTGGAACAGAGTTACGAAATGAGGGTAAAATAATGGAAAGAAAGGTTAAAGTGGATGACATTTTGGAGACCAAACAGCTTTGTATGCCGGAAACTTTAAGAAACAACGAGATAGATGTTGTTGGGTAGAGATATGGTCGAGCTCTCCCATTTGGAGCTCTTGATCCTACCTTTAAGGGCCTTCCCCTTGAGATGTGGACCTTCCTCCCACTTTTGTGGATCCTTAACTCCCTCTCCCTTCCTATAAATCAAATCCCCTCCATCCCCAAATGGTTGGCCATTGATTGCCTGCATTCCTATGCTGAGATTATGCCTAAATGCTACCCATCTAACATGGAGAAGGAGTGCTTGAAGAGTTTTGGCTTGGACTTGGACATCCACCCAAAGGAGGTCTCCAACATCAAGTCAATGATTGTATGCATCCCTATTTGATTCATTAATATATACATCTAATGTTCACTTTCCATAAATGTTTAAATATTTATGCATTTAGCTTGATACTCCTTGATCTATCAAGTAGTTTATGTGTTGATATATACTATGTATGCTCTTGTATCTTATATTGCCCTCTGATGTCTCTTGCACGTACTCGGGCATAAAGAACAAGCAAGAAGCGAGCCTAGAAGCTAAGGGATCAAAGTCATCATCAAAGGATTGAACAATTAGCATCAGAGCGAGGTAGGTTTCTCTCTATCTCTCTCTCTCTAAATTTTTAAACATAAGCTAGGAAAGTTTGCATTAATTTGTTTAGTTTGTTGCTAGACCCACTCATTGGGTTAGAGAGATCGCCTATGTCTACAGAGGGGATTTATCTTCACAACACTAAGAAGAGAAATTCATGCTCACTCCCTCTTAAATAGGGAGAGTGCATCAACAAGCCTCAGCTTGTGTCGGAAGTACACATACTTCCCTTACATCAACTTCCAGTTATTCTATGTAGATATTTGTTGTAGCTTCCTCAATGAGCCCTCTTATCACTAAGTTTGCTTAACTAAAACTTTTGAAGTAGGGCTGCAAAACTGCCTCCTATCAATCCATGTTCTTGTACTTGAGGTCTTTCATCTACTACATCATACACTGTGTCCAACACTACTTCCTGCACCAAATATAGCCCATCACACAATCCTTCAACTACCCTTATGCAGCTCGAAATTGTCACTTTTTCCTTTCAATGGTGACAAAACGCTCTTGTACTTACAACTTCTAGCACACAGACCTCTTATAATAGACTTCATTAAACTAGGGCATCAAACTAGCCCTCACATAGCCCACTAATCTAGGGCATATTAACCAATCTTCACACAATTTCTTTGTTTTACTAAAGATGATAGAACACAACTACTAACAATCCTTTGTTCCTCAAGCTTCATTGTTCCTAGGATGCATTTCACTAATCCTCGCACACTTTTCAAGATGACTATTCTAGGGCTTGCTAGGACAACCCACTTGACTAATCACACAAAATCATATCAACTACGACACACTAGGCAACCCTTACACTATAACTTTGTTACTTCAAAACATAGTCACTATGGAACAACCCTTCAAGCTTTTATGAAACAACCTTACAATACACTACAATTTCATAAGACAAATCCTCAACATACCTTACTAATTTCTTAGATAACTTGGTTTAGTACTACATAACCTCTTAAATTTTCGGCCTTGTAGTATCCGTCTACTCCCACTACAGGTTCAGATCTGATCTTTCTGTGGCTACCTCAATTCGACCTATAAACATAGGTTTTTGGTTTCTACAGCAGTCTCATATTAGAGTAATTTTCTTGAGCTTAAAGGATACGGAACTCAACCCTTGTTTTTGCTTTATTATAAGACCTTGTGGCCTTTATTATACATAGAAATTAAGACCCCTTCCTTAACTTTATTTCAGAGAATTTTCTCACCAAAATGTGGATTTTTCACCTAGAAATCAGCATGCCAAACAACATAACCATAGTTATATTTTTGGCCATATTTATTCCTTTTAACCTATGTTATAAAAATGAGACAAAGAATGAACATGTTCTCCTTCTCCTTTCTAGATCAGCTTCTAAAGTTAGTTGTTGCCTTGCTAGTTTGAGCTTGATAAGAAATGCAATTGTGGTAATTGTAATCTAGGTTGTCTACTCCTCCCTCTTTCCACTAATTATGTTGAGGGACATAACTACTCTTTTAAACATGTCTTCAAGTTTTATTTACATTTGCTAGACCCTCTTTTAAGCTTCATGCTACAAAATTAGTGCATGATACATGAGTCATAATTTTTCTTATGTCTTAATGGTAGAGATCTTTGATATCTTCCTTTTTCTTCTTCGGAGCTTCTTCATCTTCAATCGTTAATACTTCTGATCTTTCCTTCCATTTGTTGTTTTCAGGGTTCTTAGGACAATCTTAATTGTAGTGTCCATATTCATGACAACCAAAGCACTAAACTTTGGACATGACCCTATTTTTGTTTTTCTTCTTCTTATGAAATTCTTCTTTGATTTAGTTGCATAGGCTTGAGAGGCATCATTAAAAGGTTGAGTATCACTTCTAACCTTAATTTTGGATTATTCTATTGTACGTTGAACCCATAATTATTCAAATGATGGAGCTTCTTTTCTGGCACAGATGCTACTTGCAAAACCATCACACTCTTTAGGTAAGGCATTGATTGCCACTGTAGTTAATTCTGAATCATATATTTTCTCACTGCCTTCTTGAAGTTGATCTTTAATTTTTTATACCTTCATGAAATAAGAAGCTATAGTGTCTTCTTTTGTCATTTTTTATTGATATAGTTGAATTCTAAGGGCTATCATGTGACTTGTTGTACTAATTAAATATAATTACACTAAGGTATCATAAACTTATTTAAATGTAGATAATTTTGATACTAAAGTGATAAGGTGGTATGTGATGGACTCAAAGAGAATTCTCTGAGCCTTAATTTCCTCATTTTCATATGTTTCCATCTCTTGAGCATTTGTCTCATTTGGTACTGGAATTTTCCCTTGAACAAATTTCATGACATCATTTTCTCTAAGAACTAAGTCGATTCTCTTTTTCCAAGATTTAAAGTTAGATGCTCCTCATCTTCATACAAACCTTTAACTAAAAACCACCTCCAATCTATTACCAACGAGGTCATCAAAGCCATTAAATATTCATCCCTCGAACCTTCCATCCAAAAGCTTCTTATTCCCCTTAACCCCATTACCCCTAGGGCCTATAGTCAACCTAAAATTCACTAAAAGGATATTCCCCTTAGACCTATTGTCAGCACTATTGGTGGTCCCACCCATGCCCTGTCCAGGCTCCTTGCCAAGAAGCTTCATCCCTTTTCCGGCCAATCTTCCTCCTTTATTAAAGACTCCTCCGATTTCATCCAACATATCAGGCACCTCAATCTTGATGAAAATGACATCATGGTTATCTTTGATGTCGTTTCCTTATTTACCAAAATTCTTGTCCTTGAAATTATTGAGCTCGTTTCTAAGCTTGTAGACTCTGAAACCCTCAACCTTATCAAAATTTGTCTTAACACTACCTTTTTCACCTTTGACGGAGTATGCTACGAGAAAATCGAGGGCACAACTATGGGTTCATCCCTTTCCCCTATTATGGCTAACATCTTTATGGAACACTTTGAAGTTGTAGCCAATGAGACCTTCCACATAAAACTTAAATTCTAGAAGCGTTTTGTTGATGACGCCTTTGTTATTTGGTCCCATGGTTTACCAACACCCCAAGCGTTCCTTTCCCATCTTAATAACATTTCTCCTCACATCCAGTTCACTATGGAACTTGAAGAAAACCATTCCCTCCCCTTTCTAGATGTCCTTGTCTCTCACCTCCTGATGGGTCCCTTACTCACCAAGTCTATCAGAAGAAGACTCACACCAATAAATACCCTCATGCCAACTCCCACCACCATCCAACTCAAAATTTTATCGTGCTTAAAACCCTTGTCACCAAAGCCATTCATATCCCCTCTTCCCAATCCTTTCCCATTGAAAATTTTCATCTCACCAAAACTCTCAAATCCAATGGTTACTCCTCATCCTAAATTTAAAATGCCTTGCATTTTTTTCTCCACCTGTATACTAAAATAATTTCCAATAACCCTCCCTTATCCAAAGTAACCCTACCTTACATTCAAGGGGTTACTGGTCATTTATCCAAAATCCTATCTAAAAATAACATTAAGACCTTTTTGAAACCCCGGAAAAACCTTTAGCCATCTCTTCAAGTTGGCCAGAGACAAGAATGACCCTATGCTAGGTCCCAGGGTCTATGAAATCCCGTGTTCCTGTGGAAATTCTTACATAGGGCAAACTGGTAGATCCTTCAAGGCTCAACTCAAAGAACATATGGCTCACACCTGCCATAATCGTATTGTTAAGTCTGTCATCGTTGAACACTCCCATAATACCAAACATTTCATTTGTTTTGATAAAACCAAAATCCTAGCCTTTGTCCCCTTCCACTCCAACCGTGTCATTAGAGAAGCCCTAAAGATTGAAAAGTGTCCTAACAACTTTAATCGGGAAGATGAGTACCAAATAAACCATTCTTGGAAACCCACTATCCATTTCTTGTCCTCTAAATATGAGCCCTCTAAATCTGATCCTCTATTATTAAATCTAACCCAACTTAAACCCTGCCCTTCCCTCACTCCTCTTCTTATTTTCTTAGCACTCCATTCATTTTATTCTTCATTTTTCTATTTCTTTTAAATAAATCTCTTTAACTCCTCTAATTTTAGTCATCATTTCTTTAAGTCCTTTCTAATTTTAGTCATATTTCTTGGTTAATTTTATTTTAAACTAAATATTTCTTGTTTCATTCTTAATCTTCTTTACTCCATAAAAAATTTAAGTCATAAATGAGTTCAATTGTCCCATTAATTCTACAATTCTCATTTTTATTTTAATCTTATCCTTTTATCATATATAAAAATAATAATTTCATTCAATCTTAGTTAATATTTATTTTATATTTGTTCTATATATATATATATATATATATATAATATATATATATATATGATTTGTTATACTTGTTACTTAACAACTTAATTAATTTAATTTAAAATATTTATATACACTATTATCAAATTTGACTAATTGACTTATTAATTCTATGTTATATTCAACTTTGACCTAAATCATAATCATTACAATTATTATTATTATTATATTTTCTCAACAAATCATATTTAAATAAATAAATAATGTTCAACTATCATCAATTTGAGTCTCTAATATTATTTGATTCCTTCAATCTGAATTCAATTTTTAATAATTAATTTCTTTCATTGTAACCAACAGCCTTATCACTCCCACCCACCCTAACATCTATATTCTAACTCCATATTATATTTAACTGGGTCTAACACTCTTCACATCATCAGAAAATCTTAATGTCCCTAAAGAAGGGTGAAGTGTTCACTCGAAATGTCGGGCATATCAATGACAACACACAATTACCATAAGTATTCATCTTCATCTAGCCCGAGTCTTCTGCCATGTTTAGATTCAAGTTTCCCTGGAATGTTTCCAACATCGAAAGGGTGGATTTCATTATCCACATCAATAGTAGACATCATGATTTACAGGAAGATTTATTTGAAACATTATGTGTGATGTTGTAAAGGATTATATAAGAACAATGAATTTAGATGGAATTCAACAATAGGTTGCATATGTGGGGATTGTTGTTTATTTGCATGATAAGTACATGAAATATGTTTTAGATGAAATTTCGTTTCTTTATCTAGCGTTAAAGGAATCACTTGTGGTTCTTTGTAAAGAAGTTGTAGAAAACACAAGTGCCCAAATGTTGGCTAAACTTTGTGATGAACTACTAAAAAATGGTAACAATGACAAATAAAGTGATCGTGATATTGAGGACATTTTTGGCAAGGTGGCTAAATTTGTGACATATTTTAGTGATACATATCTGGTGAGGAATTCTACATGGAAAAACTAGCCATTAGACATCTATTGTGTAAAACTGAAAATCTTAACCATGAACTGAGCATTCTAATAAAGTTGAAGCAATGATGTGGTGTCCAATTGACATCATAGATGGAAGCCATGGTATAATTGTAAAAAATGTTCTTAGACGGAACAAGAAAAAATCAATGAAAGAGTTGATTCAATCATAAGCCAATTTAAATGAAGTCGTCTCTTATTTAATCTGATAGGTCAGCTCCTAAAAGGACATATCGGTTCAATTTTTGTGAGGTAGAACTAGTATATATACAAATCATTCCTCCTCCATTCAATTACTATCTCGGTCAAGGAAGGAATAGAATAAAACTCGCCCAAGAAAGAAGATAAAGCTCGGGTCTGAGGAAGAACATAGGTTCACACTGCATGAACCCTGTGGTAAAGTGAAGGGTTATGGTTTATTCTTGAAGATATTTTTGGAGAAGAAATCGCCTATTCTAGAGGACCAAATTCCGCCTAATTTTAGCTTAAACTTGCCTCGAACTTGGCATGATCCAGCCTCAGAATATGTATTGACAACCTGAGATTCAGCCTGAGGAATCTTAGATTCAATCTGTGGTAATTCGGCTCCTTGGGATCTGTAGAATTTTTACTCTGAGGTAAGAAAATTCGACCTCTTGTCACAGTTTCTTTTTTTGGTAGGTAAGCACCCACGGGAGATTTGAACCAATGACCTATTGCAAGGAGTCCCTTAACAGTACACCAATTCACTGTCAATCCTAAGCCTTGTGGGCACCTCTTGTCATAGTTTCAGTTCTAAAGAAAAAGAGTATATTTGGTCCTAGTTTTTCACCTAACTTGGACAAGTTTTGGATCAAATTTTTAGGAGACGCTAAATTAGTTTTTGGAAAGGTTTTGGATCAATTTTTGAAGACCTTTGAAGTAAACCTAATTGAATAATCTTTCTGAAGTAACTTGGAGAGTCTTCTAAACAAATTTTTTGAGCAAACTTGAAGAACCCTTTTTTAGTAGACCTTGGAGTATAATTCTAGAGTATATTTTGAAGATTACCTAGAACACATTTCGAGTTGACCTTGGATATCTTTGAGTTAGTTTTGTAGCGTCATTGAAGACCTTTGAAGCAGCTTGTTGCAGACTTGAAGTTGATTGGAGAACTTGTTGAGACTGATCTTGGAGACCCCTAAAGCGAACTTAATGATATCTATTGAAGCAAATTTTGAAGACCCTCTTGGAGTAGTTATTGAAGACTATATTTTGGAAAGGTTGGAGATTGAATTAACTTAAGAGGATTAGAGTCGTCATATATAGATCAGGTTGGAGCCTGACTTAGATTGAGAGGATTGGAGTCCTAAAATAAATGAGGTTTGTGCCTAGATTTGATCTAGAGGATTAGAGTCCCCATTCAAGGTTGGAGCCCTAAGTTGGATTTTTTTATATAGGTTGGAGCCTGAATCATGTAAAATAGGACTCCATCCTCATTATGATTCTTAATAATAAAATTATTTTTATTTCAGTATTAATAGTAATTCTTACACGAGAAAGTCCACATTCGGGTCCTTTTCCAATAGGCTCGGTGTTAAAGCAATAATAAATCAAATGCTTCATTTTTTTATAGCACGGAATGAGTTGCGCACGCTACCTAGGGTTCATTTGTGCATCATATCGGCCTTCTGCGCTCATCATCCATGGCCCCCCCGGAGGCTCCACTGGAGGGGGTCGATCCTAAGCAGGCGTTCTCCAATCTGGTAAACTCACTTCTGCCACAGCGCCCTCGTCCTTCTGTTTCAAAATTTGTCAAAACATTAGATGATCTTCAAGAATTTCTTCTGCCTCCTACCCTACCTCGCTTGGCCTCTTTGTCACTGGCAGAAAAAGGACTCATTGGTCAGTTTACGGGCCTCTGGCCCTCCCCGAAAACCGTCCAAAGATGGGTTGAGAGAAACTGGTCTGATAAAATACAAGGCAGGATATCCATTAGATTCTGTGGCAAAGGGTACTTCACATTTCACTTCGAATCCAAAGAAGACAAGGATTTAATTTTCAAAAACGGACCCTATTTCATGGACTCCAGGGGCTTGTACCTCAACAAATGGACCCTTGACTTTGATCCTGAACCTGATGTCCCTAGTGATGTCCCGGTCTGGGTCCGGCTTGCTCATCTTCCCCTCCACTACTGGGGAGATGATTTAGTCCGAGCCATTGGAAATGCAGTTGGTAAATATGTAGATCGAAGCAAGCCAAAGGACAACATGCAAGCTTGTGCTCGGATTTTTGTTGAAGTGGATCTCGGCAAAGGCCTCTCGGAAGCCATCAAGCTCAAAGTGTACAACTGGAGCCATATTCAGTAGCTAGACTATGAATAGATCTCGTTCAAATGCAAGGTATGTCATGAATACGGCCACTTTGCAAATCGATGTACTAAGCTTATTAATGCAAAAAATGGTCCTCAAGAGGAACAATGGGAAATGGTTAAAAAAAAAGAAATCGGCCTCCCAGGCCAAAGGCATCTCTAAAGTTGATCCATCTCCCTCCGTAGTAGGTCATCCTTCCCCATCTTCTCCTGCTCCCTCCAAATCTCCCCCCTGCTCCCCTCCTCCGCCTCCTTCATCTAACCCCTTCTCTATCCTTTCTCTCCTGGAAAACCAACCCCTAGATCCCCCTTCTCTTGAAAATCTCCCCCAAACCTCTTTCAAATCCTCCTTGCCCCTGATCTTATCTCCTCTCAGCCCCCTTCAAATCCTCCCTTAAACAAAATCACCAGGAGCTCTTCCAAAGAACATGGAGGATCTATCGAATCTTTCAAGAAGCCTGGACCAGGCAGGAATCCACCAAACAGCATCAGGATGAGAACGCGCAGAAAGATATTGTTATGGGAACTTAGACACCCATAGAATCCTTCATATTGGGTCAGCATGACAAAGATATAGGCAACAAGGAACATGGGGGGCGAGCACCTTCCCAGACACCACATTTACAATGATGAAAATATTGTCTTGGAACAGTAGGGGATTTGGGCACCCCTCCAAAATAGTAGCCCTGAGATATCTCATTCACCAAGAGAAACCCGGAATCATTTTGCTGCAAGAAACAAAGCAAGGTCAGAGGGAAATGAACACTATCATAGAACAGCATAGCCAGTACAAAGGAAGTATCAGTGAAGCAAGAGGAGCTTCAGGAGGTATAGCCACTATCTGGAACCATAACATATGGAACTGTAATTCAGCAACCATCAACCAACATTGGATCAAAATAGTCTTGGAAAGCAATGAGGACAGGCAAACCATAGTCATTTACAATATTTATGTGCC
This sequence comes from Pinus taeda, assembly GCA_000404065.3. Classification (NCBI taxonomy): domain Eukaryota; kingdom Viridiplantae; phylum Streptophyta; class Pinopsida; order Pinales; family Pinaceae; genus Pinus; species Pinus taeda. The sequence continues at coordinate 44,809 of APFE030962905.1, read as the reverse complement.
CAATCACTACAGGGATAAGGACTGTTTTTGGCGCGATCTAAAGTCCAGCATTGAGGAAGAAGGGAGCTCCAACATCATTCTGGGAGGTGATTTTAACCTTATCCTCCATGCCAACAAAAACAGGGGCGGAAGTTTTACTTCTGATCCATATAGAACATATCTAGAAAACATCATGCAAGAATCTGATCTTGTGGATATTGCACCCAAAAATCGGCGTTACACATGGAGCAACCACAGAATTAGCACAGGTAATATTATGGAGAGGTTAGATAGAATCTTAATCAACATCTCGCTTCTCTCTACGTTCTCTGTTGGATACGCCAGCATCTTAACTTGTCCTGTCTCAAACCATTTCCCTGTCACGCTAACGCTCGATAAGCACAGCAATCTCGGGCCTATCCCCTTCCGTTATAGCTCCCGATGGAACGACAACCAAGCAGTGGCTGAAATCATCCTCGCTACTTGGAGACAGCATGTCAAGGGGTCCCCTGGATTCATATGGGAGACCAAACTCAAAAAAAAACCAAACAGGCTATTAAAAATTGGGCCAAATCAAGCTACAAAGAGCCTGAACAGGTAAAAAAGGAGATCAAAAATAACCTCAATAGCACGCAAAGAGCGATTGAGGAATTTGGTCTCACCCAAGAAAGCAAACAACAGGAAAGTGATCTCTATTCAAAACTGTGCCAAGTTAAGAGAGCAGAGGAGCTAAAATCGAGGCAATTTTGGCTGTAGGGAGGAGACAAAAACTCAGCTTTTTTTCATAAACAAACAACAGCCAGAAAGGTAAGGAACAACATTAGCTCCATAATAGATGCTACAGGTAATAGGCAGGTAAGCCAAGATGCCATCCGGAGGGCAGCAACTGAACACTTCAGGGACCTTCTAACGGAAATTAAAGACCAGGAGGATTATACTGAGTTATTGCAACATCTGCCAGCAGGGATAAGTAAGCAAGTAAATGACAGTCTAAGCAAAGAAATTGATGAGGAAGAAGTTTCCAGAACGGTATGGGCCTTCCAGCATGACAGAGCCCCAGCCCTGATGGCTTTCCCATATGTTTCTATCAAACATTCTGGGGAATTATAAAAAAATACCTGATAAAAATGTTAAAGTGGATCCAGCGGAAGTGCAAAATAGGGGGGTACACCAATGCCACACATCTGGCCCTCATACAAAAACAAAACCGACCTTCTTCATTTGCCAGATTCCGCCCTATTTCCCTATGTAATTCCTCCTACAAAATCCTCTCCAAAATCATTGCCTCTCGCCTCAAACCCTTCCTTCCTTCCCTCATTTCTGAAAATCAAGGGGGGTTCTTAGCAAATCGCCATATTTCTGATTCCATTCTTCTAGTACAAGAAGCTATTCACTCGAGCTAATCCAGGAAGGAGAAAGGATTCGTTCTCAAACTTGATTCGGCCAACGCCTTTGACAGAGTGAGGCACTCCTTTCTCTTTGCTATCCTGAAGAAGTTGGGTTTTGATGCAAGCTTCCTTAACCTCATCAAAGCCTGCATCTCCGGACCATGGATCACCCCTCTTGTTAATGGCAGACCAGGTGAAGCCTTTCAATCCTCCCGTGGCCTAAGACAAGGATGTCCTCTCTCACCTTATCTCTTCATCAGAGGGTTAGTCCCATAACAGGAATAAAATTTGGGAATGGTGTCAAGAATATAAATCATTCTCAATTTGCAGATGATAGCTTGCTGATTGGGGGGCCTCTATCACAATAGCCAGGCAGTTCAAAGTCCTCCTGGACAAATTCATGGATTATTCTGGTGGTCTGGTCAATCAGCAAAAAAGTTGTATCTATGGTTGGAATACAACTTCGCAGGCCCTTCACAATATTGCTGCAACATTTGGGGTTTCTTGCCACTATGACTGGACTCACTTTTCATATTTGGGCATTCCTGTAATTGTAGGACCTTTGAGGGCCGAAGTTTGGGACACCATAATCGATAAGTTGAAAAGGAAAGTACAGCAATGGGGCTCAATATGACTCAACCCAGTTGGTCGCCTCACCCTTCTGAAATATGGTATGTCCTCTCTGCCATTATATCAATTTACTCTTCTCCAAGCCCCCGCCACCTTCCACCATAAAATGGAATGCATCCTTCGTCATTTCTTGTGGCAAGGAGGGAGGCAAGACAAAAAGAAGTTTAATTTGATCAGCTGGAAACAAGTAATTCAGCACCAAGACCATGGTGGCCTTGGCATCAGATCCCCAAGATATCTCAACTTAGCCTTTGGAGGAAAAATGGTTTGGAGATTCATAATTGGTCCTTCTGCATGGTGGAAAAGGGTACTAGAAATTAAATATCTGAATTTTCCAAGCATCAGCTCCTTGATCAAGACATCCCCATCAGAGACTCCACCAAAATATGGCACTTATGCAAAAAACTTATTCCTATAATTGCCCAGAACACTTCCAAAATTCCTAAGGGAGGAGCAATCATTAATATTGGAACAAACAAAATCATGGGACAACATCCTATTAATATGCAAGCTGCAGTCAATCCCATCCTCTCCTTTCTTGAAAGAATTGGCATTCACCATTTGGATCAGATTTCTCAATGGGATCCTTCATCCCTTCTATGGTCTGGATGGTCCTTCCCTGCTATACCCAATGATCTCAAAGATAGTTTATCAGCTCTCCAATCTCACTTGCATAATATAGCCCCTATCAAAAAGCATACCACAGATGGATTCAGTTGGGACCCTTCTGGATCTGGGTATACCGTTAAAGCTGCCCATCAATTCCTCTGTAACAACAATCATCCTATGCCAATCTGGAATCATTGGAAGGCAGTTTGGAAGTCTGAGGCCCTTCCAGAAATCAATTTTTTTATATGGACCCTTCTCAAAGGGAAAACTCTTACTGCCGAAAATTTACAAAAGCGTGGAATTATCGGCCCCTCTCGCTGTCCCAACTTCTTGGTAGTTGAGGAATCCATCCACCACCTATTTATTGATTGCTCCTTCACCACTGAATGCTGGGGAAACCTGTCCCAGAACAACCAAATTCCATGGACCATTCAAGATAGCGTCGGAGAAATTTTGCATAAGTGGAAAAAGAACTACCCCTAGCAGTGAAGGAAGAACAGCATTGCGAAGAGAGTATGGGGCACTCTGCCTTACATCATGCTATGGAATATTTGGTTGGACCGCAATCGAAAAGTTTTTAAGGACAAGGGTTCAAATGCCAGAAGTCTATGTAGCAAAGTAAAGGGCCTCGCCCTTGAAACTATCTTAGCTAAAAACCAGAAGGTTGTAGACATCACCGACCTCAGTGTGGAAGAATGGAGCTTTATTGGCCACTTTTTGAATAAAAACAATAACAGGCAGCTAGGTAGCACTGCTCACAACAGACAAAATGTTGTCCCTCACAAGTGGAAAATCAGACTTAAAGAAAATGAATTTGCTGCTTGGATTCAAAACTGTAACAGGTACTGTCTTTTTTTTTACGGAGCTTCAAAATCGAACCCTGGGGTTGTAGGGGCTGGAGGAGTGATTCTTAATGCTAATGGAAACACTGTTTTATCATATGATTGGGGCCTTGGTCAAACCTCCAACAATAGGGCAGAAGCACTGGCTCTATACGAAGGCCTTATTCAACTTGGGAAGCTTGGAATAAATGCAGCCTTCATCTTGGGAGACTCAACAGTTATTATCAGCTCAATGGTTCAGAGGAAAGACCCCACAAATGTGTTTCTCCAGCAGATATTAAGCCGCTGCCATATTCTAGTCCAACACATGGAGGATTTGCGATTTTATCATATCTTACGTAGCTTAAACAGAAATGCTAATAAACATGCCAATAAGGCATGCACCAGACCTCAGGGTTGTCTAGTCTATAACGAAGCAGAGACCTATTATCATTTTCCATGACTGTGGAAAGAATCCCCCTCATTCAGAGATGCAACAAGCTCACAAGTCCTAATAAGACAACAGAAACGATGAATCACATGTATTTCACCATGACCAAAAATGAAAAAGGGACAGGGTGCACTCAGGTAATTCATTTGCAAACGTTATTTATCAATCGATTGTCCTTTTTCTTGCATCAGGCTCTCCCTCACCCACTCCCCTGCTTCAGTTCCCTCTCTCCCTTGAATTTGTCTCTTCCCCTTTCGATCCATCTAAACTCCCTGTCCCTGCAGGCCTATCTTACTCTTAGAACTTCCCTCTCCCCTGGATCTTCTGGACGCCCCCTGCTCTTCAATCCTCCCTACAGGCAGCACATTGCTCTGGCACCACTCAATAATCAGAACCTCATGACAACGCTCTTGCCCTCCCTTTATCAGGATTTGTTATCAACTGGTTCACTAACCCAGTCCAGACAGGAGCCTCAAGCAGAGATATTGCTCAATGATCAGAGCCCCATGACAGCGCTCCCGCCCTTCTTTTATCAGTACCTATTTTCATCTATTCCTTTATTGCGGTCCAGACAGGTGCTACAGGCAAAGATATCATACTTCTCTTCATCCTTTGGAGCGGAACAGCAAGGCGCTTCAAACTGGCAAATCAGGGTCCTTTTCATCCTCATAGTCAGGCTTATCACCCTCTTCATTTTATATAGATAATGTTTTGCAAATGCCGTCTCTTAGTGTTCCAATTTGTCAGGATATATTCCAGTTTAAATTTCATTTCAAAGCCCAAGTGGCGGGAACCTGGAGGATCCTATTATTGTAATTCCTCCCTTCCCAGCTTCACTTGGCAAATAATTATGTACTACAGAGGAACAACTTCCATCTTCCTCTTTTTTCGAAAAGCAATATAGCAACCGATGATGTTAAAAAAAAAAAGTAATATTGGCACAATATAACAATTGTAAGAAATATTGATTCACCCCCCCCCCCCAACCCCAATTGTTTCCAACAATGTCCTTCATTATTATCTTCTTTGATATTATTCAAGTCTTGCTTTTTCTGAGTAGAGGAACTCCATGTGCCTAGGGGGAGAAAGAATATTGTTATTGGTTGCATTCTCGCCTCTTTGTTTGATTCAAGTCCTTTGACATTGAGAATTGGTACTCACATCAGTTACTAAATCTTCATCACATGTTTTCTTTTCTCTCCTTTTAGGAGTGTTTGGGTCATTGTCATGTTGTTCTTGTCAACAACCCCCCCATTTATTAACGTTAGTAGTAAAATATTACTTTAATAAATGAGGAGCCTTTCAAAATATATATATACCCAAACAATCAATCCTAGCATGTAGGTATTTCTTTTATATTTAGAATAAATCAAGATATCAAACAAAACGTATAAAATCATTAAAATGCTACTTTTTCATATTTAGCATAAAATGCATCACAAATAATACCTTTCTAACCAGGTCTATGCTGAAACAATCAAAAAAGCAAATCTATATTCGAAAAACGGTCATAATGTTAGAAAGTCCTTAAAGCTTCATTAAAAAGCTAAAGTCTCGCATCGCATTTCAGTCATACAACACAAGCCTCAACCTATTATATGTTGATATTGTGAAATACGATCTCAACCTGGACCCACCTCTTAAGCTTTCCACCAACACATTCGGAGGTCCATTATTCGTTAAAAATAAGCCTGACAAGTGATGGTGCTTGTTTCTCGCATCTCGCGTTTCGCACAAACTCAAAAAGTGGTAAGCTAAACGAAAACAAATTATGCAATACAACTATCTGCGATATTGCTTTGCAAATTGTAAAATCACTATTATCACAGTTTAAAGGCTCACCACCTCAGGATATTGTTTCCCGATTTACGATGTGAATATTTATGGACATTCAAGTTAAAAGATAACGGATCATTAGTGGGCATTTATGAAAAATTAATTGCATTTGTGTGTGAAAGGTCATTTAGCATGATTTGATATCTTCATATGTGATTTCAAATAAAACAGCTTTATCACCTTTATTGGTTTTCTTCATCGATTCATTCCTACGTTCAATATCATTTTTATCCGATAAATTGTTCCTCTTGAAACTTTCAGGAAAAAGCCACAGAACAAGATGCTAAAAGCAATGGTGAAGAAAGGGAAAGCAGTCGCCTCTGAGAAGTCAGAAATGACTCCTCTGTTCATGGATACTACATGTAATAAGGAAGAAGGGACGCCTACATGGTAGGCTATGTATCAGTTACTGGGGGAAGAACAACCAAGGATTTTTGAGACAACGATTACAGTTGATGGGTGCAATTCCTCTGACCCTTCCATAACTGAGCTTGCATGCTCATTTTTGCACCGAATAGCCGCACGAACAAAAATAATCCCCTATATCGACATGGTTAAGTGGATGATTGACGACCCTGATATATCTGACAGAGAATTCAAAACAAGAGGCCATGAAGTTATAGGATCTTTCACTCTAGATAACCTAAGGCTTATGTACCACCTACCAGAGCCACAGGTTACCTACAACAGGAAATTTGTTGAGAAATTCGTCAAAGAAAATGAGGACTCCACGAACTGCACAAAGAATTGGTCAAATAATGATGAAAGAATCAAGAAAGGAAAAAACGGTATGTACGCCACTGCATCTGTTTGTTTTCCTTTCTGTTTTGTTGCAGCTATGCTATGTAGACTATTTGGCAAACTCGACAATAACAAATTCTCCTCAGAATGGTTGCCCTTAATAACTGCAGCCGTTAATGCAACAATAATAGATTGGGCACAAATCCTGTTTGATAATTTAGCTAAAGCGATTATAGAGTATAGAAGGAAAATAAGTGTTGCTTCGAGGGTTTACCCTCCATTTTTCATGAGTGCTTATGTAATGGACGCTATTTGTTTTAGTTCTAAATTCCCTCTTATGGGATGGAAGTGGACTATTCAAGATCCAATTCCTATTCACATCCACCATAAAGACATGTGGGAATCCAATTTTGAACCACATTTTTTCAAGATTTGTCACGGGGTTATGCTTCCTATCCATAAACGAATTTATAACCAAGATACCCCCAGATTCTCCCAAGAATCTGAGATAGACATCCTCCCAGTAGCCCAATGGTTTGGGGAAGAGACATTTACATATATCAGAGTATTTGGCAGCATTGCCTCTCCCCATGTTCTCCATTTCTATTTCCCAGATAAATTAATGGCTAGAGAGATAGCCTATCAGACATGCAGTGAAGGAGGGATGAGCAAAACATTGAAGGAGTCAAAGAAGGCCATTTGGCCTCAATTTCCTGTGTCATGTGGAGTGTTCACATTACATGACCTTGGACATGCATTCAAGGAAGTAGATAATATGTTATCTCTACGATTACCTAATTTCCCCGGAAGACAATACGACCCATTCGGTATTGTCAAGGATTTTACCAATATGGTCAAAATAAAAATATTCAGCAATGAGAAGGACCCATTTGATGATGTTTTCTTACAGAAGAATACCTTTAAAGAAGTGAAGCATATGGCATAGATACTTTTTGATCAATAGGGTCTTGAAGCATTTTATAGCTACAGAGAAAAGAGATTATCAAAGGTCCCATTGGACCAATTGTTAATTGAACCAATAAGGGAGCCCACTCATAGTGTAAGCATAGATGGTGACTCTAAGGAAAAATCTAAAACTAATTTTGGAGAGGAATCCTGAGAGAAATCTGCCAAGGGATCTGATAAGTCATCATAAAATAGGAAAAGCAGGAGCAGGGAATCAATCAAGGATACAACGCAGTTTTCAGCAAAGACAGATGAACAAACTTCGACCATCAAGCAGACTGAAACCCATACTCCCTCTATAAAGCTAACAAAGCCTTGGGTAATTAATTTGGAATATTAGTGGGATAATTTCAACAAAAAACTCAACACAGAGGAACAAGCACCGGAGACGCAAATGACACATCAGGAGACAACTCCGGAAATTATAACAGGGGGAACTGTGAATAATCAAGAAATAGAATAAATTCCTGTTACCCTTACCTCTGAGATTGTTTTGAGAATAGAAGAAATTCCCCCTCTTGATGTATTTTACAGCCCACAACATAAGTTCGTTGTTAAGAGACAGAGAAAGAAAAGAAAATTGGAATCCACAACGGCTACCACTCCAAACAATGAGCCGATGGATATCCTCTGGAAAGACTCATCCACCGACCCATCGGCCAACCTCACTAGGCTCTCGCAGTTCGCAGGTGCATATGCTACGACAACCATTGACAAAGAAACAAAGGTACAACTATTGCTTAAAGAAAAAGAACACAAAATTTTGTTAATTGAACAGCGAGTCAAAACCAACCAACAAATAGAAATACAATTGGCTAAGCTACAACAGGGGTTCCAACAAATGCAAATAGAACATCAAAGCATCTTGGCAGGTAAGGAGGCACAGATACAGAGCATAACAGATCTGCGTAAGGACGACCCAAGATTGATTAGTTTGTCACCAAAGCACTCGGCCTCAACTCCTAGCTCACACACCAAAAGGAATTGATATGCCAAAAAATCTCGAAGTGGAACTCTCACTGCGAAACAAGCGACAAATTAACAAGCCAAGTTGTGGAAATGCGACTTGAATATGATGAAATTCTTAAAATGGTTTCAGATTTCATAACTTGGCAAAATTCTGGAAATGGGAGAAGAGTCCACATGCCCAAACTAGATGAATCGCATAAGGGGGTCTTATTTGCAAGTTGGGATTCTCGACTCAAAGAGATAGAATAGGCAACAGAGGATGCGGCAGCAGTGGGCAAGCAACATCATTGAAAGTGTAAATGAAAGTTTTCATAGTGCTAATATTGTGGCAGAGACCAACCTTGGTTTCCTTCCGAATGCAAAACAACTTGAATTACAGTGGAAACAGGCAACAGCAGAAAGAGCAGAAGCAATTGGGAAAGTGACCAAGTTAAACTAGGAGGCATATTGGCAATATCTGGTAAAACCGCACAACCAGTGGATGACCCTGAGATGCATAATTGTTTCTACCGAGAAAATGGTGCCAGCGCTCATCAATGGCGTGTTTACAAGACAACTGAAAGCCGAAGTCGACCAACCTACACTCCTCAAGACCATGCTAGATATTTGCATTTTGAAAGATTGAATGTAGGATTAGTCAGTATGCACATCTCTAATTTTGTTTTATTTTGCTTAAATTGAGGCAGGTCGTTTAAACCTCCTCAACTTTTTTTGTAATAATCTATTTTTAGTTTCATAAGTTAGTATTTAAACCCCTCTCATGCATTTAGAGAGGGGTCCAGAAATTTTATCATAAACATTCTTCAAAACATGCACTTTTGTCCCTTTGAGGAAATTCTGGTGAAATTGATGGAACAAGATTTATTTTCTACTTGAATTTGACATCTTCTACTGAAATTGCACTTCTGTACTCTTATATGATGTTGGATGGTTTGAAAGTAGATCAATATTGTTGGGGCACATGAGTAGAATGTATTATAAATGGTATTTTTATCTCTTAATTCTTTTTACTTATGCATCAAGCAATAAATTATCTTCAAGTTATTTATGTATGAAAGTTTGAATTTTTTATTACCATTATTGTACTATTGTATGACGATGATTTATAGTTTATGCTAAATACATGAATGATTTTTATGCGATATATCTCTCATATCGTTTCGGCTAACTTTTTATATGAAACGATCATTGTTAAATAGATTCACTTTTTATCGTAATTGAATGATATTTATTATCAATTGCTTTCAGACATCATTTTAGATTGTATATATCATGTTACTCATGGGCTGGTTATAGTTAGATAAATATTTTTGATTAGGACAAACTACACATGGTTATTAGTTAAATTAGATTAGTTTGAGGATAAGTATTACTCCAAAATCTCAAAACATCATCCCGTTAGCATGAGCATAAAAATAGATTGGGAAACTAGTCCCATCATCCCCAGGCGGAGCCACTATTCCAAACGGAAAAGGACTTGTCTCAACGTCCGGGTGGTTATCACCCTTGTTGAGGCAACAATTTTTGAGCCTTCAACATATTTGGCACTAGAAGGAGGGCCAGGACTATGAATGGCAAGTAAATCTAAATCTACATGCCATTCTAAGATTGAAACTCCCTCACCATCACCTCCAACTTCTCGTTCGCATTCCAAATCTCCTATTGCCAAGTGAGAAGTTGAAAAGAAAAATATAAAACCCACTGCTAAAATCCTAAACAAGCCAGGCAATTCTTCATATGAACCCCCTGAAGTACAATCTTTAATCCATAAATTGTAGGGGATTTCGATATCTCAAGAAAAATATGAGTTATCCCAAGGCAGTGTCACTTCTCAATATACCCCATCGCAACCGCTAACCAGAGCATAGAGTAAAAAACTTGGAATCCCATTTGAATTCCCTTTACCAAGTCGTAAAAGGGCTAAGAAGACACCATCAAAATCTCACAACGAGGTTCTTTCATCATCGTCGTCCATTCCATCCATATAATTGCAAGGTCACACACCCGCTTCCCAACTCTAGATCGTGATTCACACAGGTACAAGAGTTGCACCATCCTCTACCCAATAACCTTCAACCACTGCTTCACCCTCTTCTACTAATATCCCAATAATGGTACAGAATCAACCAAGGCCATGGACCAACCCAAGAGTTGTTAGAATGGCTGGACCTTTGTCCAATTACTAGCACATCCAGAAAAATGGTTACCTAAATTTAACCATGATAATGGCATATTAGCTGAAGAACATATAAATAACTTCATCTTGTCCATTAATTTGAATGGAGTAGCAGAAGAAGACACAGTTGTAAGATTATTCCCATATACTCTACAAGGAGCAGCAGGATCATGGTACTTTTCATTACCATCAAGCTATATTAATAGCTAGGATGCTTTTCAAGAGCAATTTTTAACTAAATTTGGAGATGATAGGTCTACATAAACTTTGATAAATGACCTCTCCAATTTGAAAGCCGAACCAAAAGAACCCATTAAGGACTTCAACTCTCATTTCAATAAGTTATTGAATAAAATACCTACGACATCCAAGCCTATTCATGAGGTCCAAAATGAATGGTACATTTCTACTCTACCTTCAAACACAACCATCTTCATTGATAGAGATGCCAAACCAACGTTAGAAGAAAATATGAAAGAAGCAATAGCTGTGGAAAAACATATCTTGGCCGTAGAAAAGAAAAACGCATTAGAGGAAAGAAAATCCAAGAAAGTAACCTTTAGAGACGATTCTAGGAAAAAACCACCAAAGGATCCTTTTGATTTGGAAGGGTTACAAAAAGTCCCCAAGACCATGTCTAACGAAATGGTTGACATAAAAGAACAAGTAGTAGAATCTTCTTCCAAGAAACCTTTTAGACCATATAAAAGGAATACCCCAACCGATCCTAAACCTCCAAATGCTATATCGAATGCTGAATCAGATGGAGATGAGGAAGAAGCCTCAAATGAAGAACAAACAAACGATGAAGAAATAATGGAATTAGAATGAATGTGGGATTTTCTCCTTCCAAATGAGGAAGAACAAGAAGCACTACTTGTTGCCACTAGAAGCAGAAATCATCTTGATCCACCTTAATCAAGTTCAAAACAGAAAACTTCAATGCCACCTCCCAGAGATAAAGTCGTAGGTAAGAAATATTCACCGAAATCTACTCAAACAAACCCTACCCAATCAGATCCTTCACCTTCATCCAAAACTCTGATAATTCCTGACGAAATGGAATACAATATTATTGAGGATATGAAGAAAACTAGGGCAAACATCACCTTTCATGAGCTTAGTAAAATAAAACATCAACAGAAGCTACTTTTGAAAGAACTCAAAGCAGTTCCCACTACCCCGCTTCCTTCCATAGTAATATCACAAGCCGCTCAGGAAATGGGAAGACCCCCTAGTATTTCTACAAACAAAATTGATCCAATCAACATCGCTCTAATTGGCGAAAGATATAAATCTCATACTCAGCCATTTCTCCTTACTTTTGAAGTCTTTAATAAAAACTTGCACAAGTGCTTAATTGATTATGGTGCTTCATCTAACATTTTTCCTAGAACAGTTTGTGCTAAGTTAAATGTCCAGCCTTAGAAATCTGCATTACAAATAATACAATTAGATCGGTCTCAAGTCGAAGTTGCAGAGAACTTAATAAAGTAACTATTAGACTTTCGTCAAACCCAAAAGTTTGTCAATTCATTGATTTGATTGTAGTTGATATTCCTGAATTCTATGGCTTAATCCTCAGTAGGGACTGGTATGAAAAGCTCCATGGTTACTTTGCAACTGACTGGTCTCACATGTGGCTTCCCTATAATGGCAAGCTAAATCAAATAAGGGTTGATCAAGAGAAACATTAAAAATATATAGTGACGAAACTAGAAGGAGAAAATGAGTCAATAGCATATAGAAATAATATAATCGGAAACTATTATCTTGAGTCATTCCTAGGGAATTTCAATGCTCATACTTCACCTTTCTTAGAAAACTTTGTTGTATCTCAAATCGAAAATTATTCCCAAACAAACACCTCTAAATGTGTGAATTTTGTAGATAAACCTGTACATAAATTTTTATTTTGGAAATTATTTTCTGATGGATCTAGATCCAATGATGGAGTAGGGGCAAGATGCATATTAGTTAGCCCAGAAGGGGAAAAGAATATGCTAGCATGTATACTTGAATTTGATTTCATAAACAACATTATTGAATATGAAGCGTTGGCTCAAGGTTTGTACAAAGCAGTTGGTCTTAATATCAAATACCTCCAAGTGTTTGGAGATTTCGAAATTGTCGTTAAACAAGCAAGAAATACTATACACTGTCTGTCAGAGTATTTGAAACACTATCAATCATTAGTCTAAGACCTGACCTCACATTTTATAGTGTTTAATATTTCCTCTATCCAAAGACTCCAAAATGCTAGCGTCGATCTCCTGGCTAATGTAGCTTCCAAGCTTATTCCACCAGAAGATTACAGCCCAAATCAATTCTCCATTGAATTAATTTTTAGGCCGTTTATTCCTGATAATATCACCAACTGGAGATTCTTTAACAACGATCCCGATATCGTAAGCTTCCTCACTTCAGAAGGCTCTTATGATGACCAGATAGTTGATGAAGACCAGCATGACAACCAACTGAAGTAAGAAACCAACAACAACCCTATACCAAAATCTGTAGTTAAATTGGAAGATTTATACGACCTCAAAGATAGATTCAAATGATCTACTAATTCAAAACTTCAGAGTTCAACTCTGAGGTATGAATTGATCAATCTTGGAACTGACACGAAACCACAAAACATCAATCTAGGTCTCGGACTCACATCGGAAGAAAAATCAGCTTTTATACATCTGTTGAAACAATATAAGAATGTCTTTGCTTGGAATTACGACAATCTTAAAACCTATGACACTTCTATTATTCAACATACTATTCCTATGACCTCTGATAAAAAACCGGTTCAGCAGAAATTGAGGAAAATTCATCCTAATTTAGAAAGCCAGATTAAATTTGAGTTAAATAAACTACTAAAAGCCAAAAATATTTTTCTTGTCAGGCATTCTAGGTGGGTCTCCAATCTCGTCCTAGTCAGAAAGAAAAATTGTGATATTCGGATTTGTATAGACTTTTGCAATCTCAATAAAGCTTGCCAAAAGGACAATTTTCCGTTGCCTCCTATGGAACAGAGATTGCAATCAGTTGCAGGCTCAGAAATTAATGTCCTTTCTAGATGGTTTCTCAAGTTACAATCAAATCTTAGTCCATCTAGATGATCAACTGAAAACTACATTCAGAACAAAATGGGACACTTACGCCTATCAAAAGATGTCGTTTGGACTAATTAATGTTGGTGCCACTTTCCAAACAGCCATGGACATTGCCTTCAAGGGTTTAGTAAACAGGTCAATGGTAATCTACTTAGATGATATAACTGTATGTTCCAAAAAACGTAGTAATCATCTGAGAGATCTAAAACAAATCTTTGAACGTTGTCAAAAGTATGGGATTTCCCTTAACGCCAAGAAGTATTTTTTCACGTTAAGTGAAGGAAAACTCCTTAGATTTATTCTGTCCAAAACAGGAATTCATGTTGACCCAGATAAGATTAAAGAAATTTCTGAAATACCTTTACCCCATAACAAAAAATCGACGCAATCTTTCCTTGGTCAAATAATTTTTTTCAAATGATTTGTCCCTGACTTCTCAAGAATTGTATTACCCTTTCAAGCCATGATAAATAAAAATTCTCTATTTATATGAGGTCATTTGGAACATGAAGCTTTTAACTTGATGAAACAAGCAATCATAAATGCCCCGTCTTTAGCAACACCTAATTTTTCCAATCATTTAACTTTGTACACTTTCACTTCCCAGAAATCATACGCAGCCATATTGGCACAAGCAAATCAAGACAAAGCCGAAGCCCCGATTTCTTTCTTTAGCTCAAATTTACAGGGAGCTTAATTGAATTACTCAGATGTTGAAAAACAAGCTTACGTTGTTTTCAAATCAATAAAACACTTCAGACCTTTTCTTCTCAAAACCCACACCAAGGTGATAGTACCATTCCCAGCAATAAAAAATCTTCTAGTACAAAGGGATGTGGATGCAAAAAGAGAAAATTGGGTTACAGCTCTGCAAGAATATGAAATTGAAATCAAACTAGAAAACATTGTGAAAGGTCAAGGTTTTTGCAGGATGTTGGCATGAGGATCGAATATGTCAGAATCACAGCATTCAGGTGACAAGGTACAAATCTATGAGGTAAGCCTTAACGACACTAAATCAACATATGCTAATATAATATTCTATTTAAAAAATGAATATGCACTTCCACATTTGAATTACACAAGAAAAGAGCCTAGAGGTTGAAAGCTAAACAGTATCAAATTGTCAACAATGTGTTGTTTAGAATGAATTATTATTCTATTTTGCTTAGGTGTCTCAAGGAATCTGAAGCAGAGAAAGTATTGCAAGAACTTCATGATGGACCGGCTGGTGGACACTTTGTAGGAGATGCTACAACACATAAAATCCTACTTGCAGGCTATTATTGGCCAACCCTATTCAAAGATGCACACATTTATGTAAGGAAATGTAATATATGTCAGACAATTGCCGGAAGATAGAAGAAACCGGCATTACCGTTACAACCACTCAACATTGATCAGCCATTTGAACAATGGGGATTGGAAATAATAGGTGAGATCGTTCCTCATTCTTCTAAGCAACATAAATATATCCTTGCAGCCACTGATTACTTCACCAAATGGGTAGAAGCAATTCCACTCAAGGTAGCCAACTCTGATAACATTATTGAATTTATAGATCAATTTATCATCACCAGGTTTGGTTTACCTTCTGCCTTAATGTTCAATAATGCATCTTACTTTTCAGGCAATGTTATGACAGAATTTGCTCTTGAAAGAGGCTTTAAACTTAAATATTTTGCTAATTATTATCCACAAGGAAATGGGTTAGCTGAATCTACAAATAAGAACCTTATCAAGATTATTAAATGAAATGTTGATCAAAGTCAAAAGAACTGGCATAAATCTTTAGTGTTTGCTCTATGGGCAGATCGAATAACTCAGAAAACCTCCATCGGCATTTCTCCTTTTAATCTGGTTTATGGGAAAGAAGTTGTCTTACCAACAAACATAGTTATTCCCTCATTTGCCTTAGTTCAATTCATCGAAGAAACTCCTTCCTCGTCTATGCAACTTAGAAAATTACAAATCCTTAAACTTGAAGAGGAACGAGAAAAGGCTAGAATTACCCATGTACATCATCAAGAGTTAGTCAAAGCGTCCTTTGATTCAAATTCTGTACCTTCAAAAAAATTCCAACTTGAAGACTTATTGTTAAAATGGGATAAAGCCCACGAAGAGAAAGGAAAGCATACTAAGTTCCAACGAATGTGGCTTGGCCCATTCTAGATTGTCGAGCTAATAGGCCCATCAACTTTTTCGTTACAAGATTTAGTAGGTAAGAGAGACCCTCTACCTGTTAATGGGCAAGTCTTAAAGAAATATTTTCCATAGAAGATGATCTCTTCTAATCACTATATAGTATACTCTTTAGTTAATTTTCTTTTGAAATAATAATACAAGTTGAAAACATTTACGTTTGGTTTTACTGAAGGATTGTTTCTCTTTTTAATTTTGTTTTTCACTTGTATAAGTAGAAAAGGTTATGAAAACTAATCTTCATTCATTAAATAAATAGTTGAGTGCTATAGCTCCAAAACTGCCTATTTTTCTGCTAAATTATCCGATCTTTGATAAAACTTAGCTTCAGAAAGAAATTTTCTTTACATCAGTCAAGAAAAGTATCATTAATAAAGCAAAGTTTCTCTGCGGAAAAACATCTTTAAACTCTACAATTGTCGTCCAGAAACTCTTAAGGAGCCAATGATTCCCCCCACCTGAGTAGATTTCAATTTTAGAGTGTAATTAAAAGATATACTTTAAACTTAAAGTATAAGAGGTCTCATCGAGAGCCTGCTTACAGTGATCATAAGATTATAACTAACTGAGATTACCAATACTGAATATCAAAACAAGGTAATGGCTTGAGATTGATCAATCAAAAGACAAGGGGTCTCATCAAGAGCCAGCTTGTTCAGTTCAATTACAAATCAAGTGAATGGCATTGTCAATTTTGGCCAGCAAACCAAGACATTGTCCTTTAAGAAATAAAAGAAGAATTAATTAATTCAATAAAATAAAGAAAGCATCAAGTATACAAAAGAATTTATCTTTAAAATTGCATTCCTACTTAAGTGGGATACTGAATCATTGTTGGGTAATAGGTAACCCTGTCGAGGCTATGAACGCCCGCTGCCAGCAAAGGCTCTACCTACGAAAAATCAATATACCAAAACTAATCTAATGAGATTATTTCTTTTATCTTTATAGCCAAGTAATGACTGATGTACGTAAAATGACTACTTGTGAGAAAAGGGCAATCAAAAGAAAGATAGTTAGAGCAGATGTTGTTTATTGATAAACGAGCAGTACTACTTACCTTGTATTCCATGAAATTTAGTTTTATTTTCAAAACTATCTTCATTTTAGAAGTTTTAGAAATTTCAAAAAACTCTAAGAGATAACTGGTTCTTCCAATTGAATTGCCAATTGTTGTGCTTGTCAACAACCCTACCATTTATTAACGTTAGTAGTAAAATATTACTTTAATAAATGGGGACCCTTTCAAAAAATATATATACCCAAAAAATCAATCCTAGCATGTAGGTATTTCTTTTATATTTAGAATAAATCAAGATATCAAACAAAACCTATAAAACCATTTAAATGCTACTTTTTCATATTTAGCATAAAATGCATCACAAACGATACCTTTCTAACCCACCACGATCTATAATGAAACAATAAAAAAAGCAAATCTATATTCGAAAAACAGTCATAATGTTAGAAAGTCCTTAAAGCTTCTCTAAAGTCTTGCATCGCATTTCAGTCATACAACACAAGCCTCAACCTATTATATGTCGATATTGCGAAATGCGATCTCAACCTGGACCCACCTCTTAATCTTTCCACCAACACATGCGGAGGTCCATTATTCGTTAAAAAGAATCCCAACAAGTGATGACACTTGTTTCTCACATCTCGCATTTCGCACAAACTCAAAAAGTGGTAAGTTAAATGAAAACGAATTATGCGATATAGCGATCTGCAATATTGCTTTACAAATCGTTATTATCGCAGTTTAAAGGCTCACCACACTAAGAGATTGTTTCCCGATTTATGATGTGAATATTTATGGACATTCAAGTTAAAAGATAACAGATCATTAGTGGGAATTTATGAAAAATTAATTGCATTTGTCTGTGAAAGGTCATTTAGCATGATTTGTTATCTTCTTACGTGATTTCAAATAAAACACCTTTATCACCTTTACTGGTTTTCTTCATCGATTCATTCCTACGTTCAATATCATTTTTATCCAATAAACTTTTCCTCTTGAAACTTTCAGGAAAAAGCCGTTGAACAGGATGCCGAAAGCAATGGTGAAGAAAGGGAGAGCAATCGCCTCTGAGAAGTCAGAAATGACTCCTCTGATCACGGATACTACATGTAATAAGGAATCAGGGACGTCTACATGGGAGGTTAGGTATCAGTTATTGGACGAAGAACAACCAAGAATTCTTGAGACCAATTTATGGGCGTGATTCCTCTGATGCTTCCATAACTGAGCTTGTGTTCTCATTTCTGCACCGAATAGTCGCACAACCAAAAATAATCCCCTATACCAACATGGTTAAGTGGATCATTGACGACGATGATATATTTGACAAAGAATTCAAAGCAGGAGGCCATGAATTTATAGGATCTTTCACTCCAGATAACCTAAGGCTTATGTACCACCTACCGGAGCCACAGGTTACCTACAACAAGCAACTTGTTGATACATTCATCAAAGAAAATGAGGACCCATTGGACTGCACAAATAATTGGTCAAATAATGATGAAAGAATCAAGAAAGACAAAAACGGTATGTACGCCACCGCATCTGTTTGTTCCCCTTTCTGTTTTGTTGCGGCTATGCTATGTAGACTATTTGGCAAAACCAACAGTAACAAATTCTCCTCAGAATGGTTGCCCTTAATAGTTGCAGTCGTTAATGCAACAATAATAGCTTGGGCACAAATCCTGTCTGATAATTTAGCTCAAGCAATTATAGAGCATAGAAGGAAAAGAAGTATTGCTTCGAGGGTTTACCCTCCGTTTTTAATGTGTGCTTATGTAATGGGCACTATTTGTTTTGGTTCTAAATTCCCTCTTATGGTATGGAAGTGGACTATTCAATATCCACTTCTTATTCACATCCACCACAAAGACATGTGGGAATCCAATTTTGAACTGCATTTTTTCAAGATTTGTCATGGGGTTATGCTTCCTATCCATAAACGAATTTATAATCGAGATGCCCCCAGATTCTCCCAAGAAACTGAGGTAGACATCCTCCCAGTAGCTTGATGGTTCGGGGAAGAGACATTTACATATATCAGAGTAATTGGCAGCATCATCTCTCCCCATGTTCTCCCTTTCTATGTCCCAGATAAATTAATGGCTAGAGCGATAACCTATCAGTCAGGTAGTGAAAAAGGGATGAGCAAAACATTGAAGGAGTCAAAGAAGGCTATTTGGACTCAATTTCCTGTGTCATGTGGAGTGTTCACATTACATGACCTTGGACATGCGTTCAAGCAAGTAGATAATATGTTCTCTAAGATTAACTAAGTTCCCTGGAATACAATATGACCCATTCGATATTGTCAAAGATTTTACCACTATGGTAAAAATAAAAATATTTAGCAATGAGAAGGACCCATTTGATGATGTTTTCTTACAGAATAATACCTTCAAAGAAGTGAGGCATATGGCACATATACTTTTTGATCAAGAGGGTCTTGAAGCATTTTATAGCTACAGAGAAAAGAGATTATCAAAGGTCCCATTGGACCAATTGTTAATTGAACCAATAAGGGAGCCCACTCCCAGTGTAAGCATAGATGGTGACTCTAAGGAAAAATCTAAAACTAATTCTGGAGAGGAATCCCGAGAGAAATCTGCCAAGGGATCCGAGAAGTCATCAGAAAATAGGAAAAGCAGGAGCAAGGAATCAATCAAGGATACAACCCAGTCTGCAACAAAGACAGATGAACAGACTTCAACCATCAAGCAAATTGAAACCCATACTCCCTCTATACAGCTAATAAAGCCTCAGGTAATTAATTTGGAAGATTAGTGGGATAATTTCAACAAAAAACTCAACACAGAGGAACAAGCACCAGAGACACAAATGACACATCAAGAAACAACTCCAGAAATTATAACAAGGAGAACTGTGAATACTCAAGAAATAGAATATATTCCTGTTACCCCCACCTCTGAGATTGTTCTGATAATAGAAGAAATTCCCCCTCTTGATGTATTTTACAGCCCACATCACAAAGCCATTGTTAAGAGACAGAGAAAGAAAAGAAAATTGGAATCCACAACTGCTATCACTCTAGACTTGTTGGCAATGAAACCTATTATTCAAACTTTCTTCACCTTTCAACACTTGCTTTTATGAAAATGCTCATCCTTAGTACTTCAATCAACTAGACATTCAATATAGTAATCATTCTTGAAAGCTTGCTAAACAAAATGTGGCCCTATACTTTACTTCTCTTCAAATGGGGTTGATAACAAATATTCTAGATGAGCAAGCATTTAGAGACACAATTTAGCTCACTTTAACAACTTGTGAAAGAAATCAGGTACTAGCATCATGCATGCACATTCTTCTCTACACTTATAACAAAAGGAGCTTACATATGACCTTCCAAACCATAATGCAAATCAAAACAACAATAGGAGTCGATAGTACAGGGAAGTCAATATGGTTGTAGCATGCCCCATGAATTGAAAATAGGTCAAATAAAACTCTATTGAGATATACATAGCAAGAGCCAATAAATTTTGCATAAGGATAGCATTATGTATGCACCAACAACATCTTTCGATATCTCATGCATATTATGTTTGTCAATACAAAAGAACATTAAATCCATCAACAATACCAATTGACTAATATCCACTATCAATTAAAACCATAAAAATGATTGAAAATAATAAGGATAGTCCATTGCTTAACCCATCATGGCTTGCACTTAATGTAGTTAAAGGAAAAGTTTGTTGTGATACAATACTAAAAACAATACATACAAAACTAAGTTGTATTGCATCTAAGTGTTGGGTATTAAATGATTGAATCACCATAACTAAAACATCACCGAACCACATGAAACCACTACTAATAGGGTCAAAATACACATTTGGTCAAATGTTGGGTAAAATGATTGAAAATAAGGGCTTAAGGTCCCTTCATTTCCCTTGTGTTAGGTGTGGAGCTTGATTATCTTCCTAATTGTTCAGAGGTTTATGTTTCAGTCGTAGTTAGATACTAGTCCTAGGGGGGGTGTGGGGGATTTACCCCCCACTATTGCTGCTAGGGGGGTTTAGGGGCGGCGACTACAATTCTTTGGAGGCCCCCCCCCCGACGAGGTTTCGGGGGTAGCGCCCCTGAAACAAAAATAGATGAAAAAATGCCTTGTAAAATATTGTAATTTCACAATCAATTTGGGTCGTTCATTAGGCAAAAGATCTGACGTAGAAGTTATGTTAATTTAAGGTTTTTTGTTCTAGAAGGAAACCCTCGATTTATATGAAGGAATTATATTAGGGTTGTGTATTATTATTTTGTGCGAGAAAGAGAGAGAAGACTATGTGAGAGTGAAGAGGAGATTACAACAGATTTTTTGTAGGTTGTATCTCTTCATTTTGCTATATAATATAAAAAGAAGGTTTGGTTGTTTCTCAGTGGGCGTAGCCCAAAGTTGGGTGAGCCACATATATTTGTGTCTCTCTTATTATATTCTTTTCTATGTTTGTGTTTCTACAATATTTTATGTGTTCCATTACTCTGTTAATTCATTTGTAACACCTTGACCCATAAAAGCCAAAATCAGAGTATGACTAAGGTTCCAACATGCCAACTAAATTCATTTGTACACATAATGCATAGTTGGGACCTTAAGTTGTAACTTCATTGTTACACCATAATTCATCTATAAACAACCAACAAAATACTTAGACTCAAATGCAAGCAAGGGGTTGATTGAATTTTAACCTCAATGTGTAGGTATGACTTCAATGAATAACAATGAAACTAGGAATAATAGGTCGAAACCACTAAATCAATATATAATTTTAGGACCTTTAAAAAGAGTACTCTTTTAGAACTAGCTATTTATGAGTTTTAAGGTTAATCATAGCCTTATTAACTAGTTAATCATTTTAATACCAACCCCTTGTTATAAAATTTAATCAAAACTTAACCATGCAACTTCACCTTTCGAAACCTCACCTAAGTAAAACTCAAGGCAAATCATTGCATAAAATAACCTACATAACATTATGCAACCCATATACACCTAGTGTACCCCTTGATGACTTTACCTTTAAAAGATTGACCCTTATACTTCTCTCTGGTGTTAAAATTATCATCCAAAGCTATTGAGCATGGTTTGCACACATTGTTTATTTGTTCCTCCTTTCTTTATCCCTTCCTAGAGCTATTTCATCCTAATGACATACAAAATATTGTTGTGTGTATCTTTTAAGGCTTTCTTATCCACCTTCGATTATGAGTGAATATCTCATTAGAAATAACACTCTTCCATTAGTACATAAAAATTTAGCAGGAGTTACTTCCATTTAAATTTTGTCATTTTTGGTATAGGAACATAATGTGATAAGGCCACTCTTTGTACTAGTTGATTTTGACAAATTTACAAATCACACACAATAAGAGCAAGTAAGAGCTCAATATTTTAAAATTTCTTGATCTCTATTTGGTAAGAGTCAACTTATATTAGACATGACTCACTTTGAGATGAAGCTTGAGAGGTTCTTCTGGTTAAAATTTTGAAAAACATTATGCCTAATATTACTAGAGGTCTACAAATATAATGTGATTAGAGGCATCAGTTTTTCAAGCTAAGGGTTTAAATAGGATCGGGGTCCCACATAGAGAGGAAACAACACATGTTATAGAGTTATGAACAACTAAGAAAGATGTTATAAGTCAGTAGTTGGTTTAGAAAGACAAAGTGATTTATCTATGTGTACGTTATGGACACACTAAAACTTATTGAAACCTTGACAAAGCCATGATATAACATAGAGTCTATTAATGGATAAGCATGGATATGTTGCCTTAAAATTCATTAATCCAAACCTTTGTGTCAAAGGATTTTCCTCATGATAATGCATGGGAGGAAGCTAGTTTCCCATGAGAAAAGGAAACTACAAAAGTTGAGAAGGCCAATGGAATGGAAGAGTTTGTCTTCTATTTTCTCTATATTTCATCTCTTTGATTATACCTTAATACCTTTTGCTCTACCGCACCTCCTTAATTACTCCTTCAAATAAATTTTAGAAGGGAAGGTTTAACAAAGTTGCTCAATTAATTTGGCAACACTTGTATCATGTTCCAAAGGCTTTAATAGTGATTGCATGATTAGAACTTCAATAACTACATTTGTGTTGTGCTACAAACGCTTTAATCTTTATTGGATAATTATAACTTCAATATTGGGGATTAGAAAGAATTGTAATTTATTCAGAAGGCAAAAATAATAAAGCTTCGGAAAAGAATTTGTGTTGACACATACCCCAAGAGGATTAGTTGCGTGCTCTCAAGGTATGTAGTGATTGTAGCACTGATTTGTGCCCTCGCATCTTGGTTCATGATGGCCATATGACCCTTCTGAAGGCTACTCCGATGGAGTGATCAACTCCTTCCATGCATCCTCTCAATCCAATTACTTGCGCATTCTTGAATCTAAACTCCGTGATCGATACACCTTAGGAGTGCCCTTTAGTATCCAAGTTTGTCAAGAGGATGGATCTAATTCCTAAGATAGATCTGCCTCCCACAATGCCCCGCAAAGCAACATTCTCTCTTGCTGAGTGAGGATTGGTTGGACAATCTGTGGGACTCTAGCCCTCACCAAAAACTGTGCAAAAATGGATTGAGAACAACTAGATTCTTAAAATACAAGGACAAATCTTGGTTTGTTTTTGTGGTAGAGGATAATTCACATTTTACTTTGAATCCAAGGAAGATCATGATCTAATCTTTAGGAACATACCATATTTCATGGATTCAAGAGGCCTTTATTTAAATCGATGGACTCCAAACTTCGATCCAAATATTGGCGTACCCAGTGTAGTTCCAGTCTAGGTATGTCTTCCCCATCCTCGTCTTCACTGCCAGGGAGACGAATCAGTAAGAGTGATACGAAATTCAATTGAAACATATATCAATCGAAGCGAGGCAAAGGATAACTTGCATGCATGAGCAAGGATTTGTGTAGAAGTTGATCTAGCAAGAAGGCTACCAGAAGTAGTGAAGATCAAGTTAGACATTTGGATGCACATTCAACAGCTCGACAATGAACAACTCCCATTCAAATGTAAAGTATGCCATGAATATGGTCATTTTTCCAACAGATGCCCAATGCAATCAACCGAGGAATCCCAAGAGGATCAAGAAGCACCCTAGGAAATTGTTAACAAAAAATCCAGCAATCCCAACAAATCCACTAAGAAACCAATGCATACTCACTCAGAACCATCTCCCTCTATTTCCTTACCTTCCAATGTCAACCCTTTGCCATAAGAAAGGATTGCACAACCCTATTCCTCCAACTCTTTTTGATCTTTAACTAGTATACTTGTTGATCCAAATCTGGATGAACCCCCTACCACCATTCTCGAACATGAAGAAGAGGAATCCTTCAAGCTATTTGTAGATTAATGTTGATTTTCCTTACATGATAATTACTTTTGATATTTTGTTGGCATTATATTATTTAGTTTTACTTCTTCATCGAGAAATTACCAAAACATGAAGATCACAAAGACACAAAGAACACAAGATATAGGGTCCAAGCCAGGGCAAAACCCCACAACTGTGGAAAACTCAAACAATCCTCTTCTTATAGAATCAGATCAAAATGAGACCTCCAAGACCCAAATACCAAGACCTCCTCCAATCACCAAGTCAACCCTCCATTATCTGTCAAGGTTCATCTTCAATAAGATAGCTTGATCTATCACAAAACTCCTTGTCCTTTGGTGATCGTTTGTCCTTCCTATAGCTCATATTTTATGGATCTTATAGCCCTCCAATAGCTCATATATCATCATGAAGGAATTATGTTATACCTCATATTGTTTCATAGAATTCTAATCACATAAAACTTGCATTTACTCCACCGGAAAACTAGCACATGTTCTTCTGTCTTCATTAAGATCTTCCACGAACTTGCTACAGAAAACTTCAACGATCTTTCTTTGAGAACTTCCACGAAATTGCTATAGGAAAACACTCACATATCTCACCTTAGAATAAACCACGAAATGTCTTATTTTTGGTGGAGTAATCATGCCTATAAATAATTGTTCTTACATGTGAAGAAGCACGTCCTTTTGAGTGAGCCAACTTGACCATCTAGAGGACCAACTTAGTCTTATGGAGGTAAATTTGACTCTTTTTTACTTAAACAAAAAACATTTTCGTTTTTCTTACAAAGAGTCCAAATGCACTTTGACTTAAATTTAATTATTTGACTCAATCAAAACCTAGAAGCATGAAGAACATGCTTAGCTTATACTTGTGCATGAAACCCATGCTTGAACAAATAAAATTATTTTTCTTTATTTACATAAAATAAAAATTAATATGAAGGTCGAACCTAGTTACTTTTCCAATAGCTTATAGGGTCATTTTAATCAAATCCATCTTATTAGTACTCCCTATATATCAATGCAATTACACAAGCACTAACCAATATTCAAAAACAAATTGAGTTTATCTTAAGAATTTTTTATGGTAGGGAGGTAGAACAGATTAAAAAAAATTCCATATCCCCAGTTGGAAAAAGGTGGTATCCCCATATGAAAGGGGGGGATAGCCATAAAGAAACTTGGTTTGATGAACTTAGCTCTAGGAGTAAAAATAGTATGGAGACTCATCACTGAAAAGCCTACTTGGTGGAATAAAGTCATTGAGGGAAAATATTTGAACAATTCTTGTCAGCAAATTCTCCAAACTCAAATCCCAATTAGGTCTTGTTCGTTAAGTTGGGAATTTTGTAAAAAGACCCTCCCCTTCATTCAATTTCATACATCCAAAATTCTTGGAGGCAAGTATGAAATCAACTTCTGGGAAGACAATATATTGAGTATACCCAAATTATCCTCTATCCTGGAATTGTAACAGCTCAAGACCTGGTGTGAAAGAAAAAGCATAACCAAGTTGGCACAAAAAATGGGATCAAAATGATTCATCCTTGAGGGAATCGAAACCCCCATCCATTGCACCAGAGCTCTTAAATAAATGGAATCTTCTTATCAACCATTTAAAAGGCACAACAGTTATTCAACTTGAGAAACATGACAACTTCAAAAGGAACTTTTCTAGGAAAGATTACTCAATCAATAGTGGTTATAATACACTTCAAAGAGATCGAGAGAAACAACCCATTTGGCCTTATTAAAAGGTTGTCTACAAAGCAGAAAGTTTGCCCAAGGTCAAGTTCTTCACATGGAATCTCCTTAGGGGGAATTCTAACAGCTGATAATCTCATAAAACATAAAACACAGGGCCCTTCAAGATATCCCTTATGCATGAGTGCTAAGGAAACAATCCATCACCTATTCCTCTCTTGTCCCTACTCCCGAAAGTTCTAGAAGGTTTTGGTTCATCCTCTCTGTGTGAATCCAAATTTTGATGTGAACATCATTGTATTATTTACACATTGGAACTTAATGTATCCATTTATAAAAAAAAAAAAAAAATGTTAAAGATATTTTGGCTAAGCCTTCCAACTTTCCTTTGTTAGCAACTCTAGTTAGCAAGGAACAAAAGCAAAAACATTTTCATTGCAAGAAGCCAGAGCAAAGAAATATCGTGGCCAAGGTGTGGGGTCTCAGAATTGAAACCATAGTTTCGAAAGGAAACACCAAATTTGATCAACGAAGCTTGCAGGTTGAAGAATCAATATGTTTCCAATTTGTTTTGGACAAAATTCCTCATATTGCAAATAGTCCCTCCAGAAGTCTTCCCACTCTTCTCAACTAGAAAATTAGATGAAAGACAGGGCTTTTAGGAACTGCTTAGAAAAACAAAATCGATCTTGCCTCTTCTTTTTTGGCACATCCAATAATAATCTAGGTAGAGCAAGGGCAGTGGGATTCATAATTGATTTCGAAGGGAAAGAAAAGGCACACTATGAATGGGGACTCAACTATAAAGCAAACAATAGAGCATAAGTGTATAGTCTTCTCATGGGAGTTAAAACTTTGTGTGATCTCCACATCCAGAATCCCATTGTGCTAGGGACTCTGCCTTTCTCATTCAACAATTAGGCAAAGCTCTCAACACAAAAATGTAGAGATCTACCAAATCCTAGCTCGTATTTGACAAAATTTAGCACACTTGGGAAATGTTTCTATCTTCCATGTACTAAGAGAAAAAAAATGCAACAGTAGACCACCATGAAAGTCAAGTTTTCCATCCATCTCAAGGAGAGGCCTGAATTAACGATGATATAAGGTATATTCAAATCCCTTTACCATGTGTTTTGATCACATTCTCATTGTGAAAGCAATCTTGACCTCCTGTGAACCTAAGATAAGCTCTTACCTCAACGTAGACACCCATAGAACTTCTAATAATACAAAATTCCTTCAGTATCAAACTGTATCCCTTTCTCCATCTTTGAGCCTCCTCACAGGATGATTTGCTTAGAACACAATCCCCTTTGTGTCATCTCCTTCGATATGATGCAGAGACCTCAATCTCCCAGGTCTTACTTTGCCAAGTGAAATTCTTCATTTAAACTCCTCCCTACAATCACACCTCACATCTAATTTCCCAATTTCTCTCCCATTCTCCTTACTCCTTTGCTACCTTACACTTAGGTATCCACTCTTGACCATATCGTCATGACAACCAATACCTCGTGCATCCGCTGCACCTCTCTAAAAGTTGAATTGGAACAAGTTAAGGAGTTGCAGAAAAATGGAATGAAAAATGTCAAATGAAGATTGGGTATTTGCATGTTGGAGCAGTTAATGATGCGTCCATATTGAGAAGGCTTTACACATCCTGCACGAAGTGATGGATGCACATCACAATCATATTGGATGGTTGGAACAACGCATCACGATTCAAGAAAGGAGAAATGTTGAAAATTCGGGATTATATAATACAATCAACCCCTAGCAGAGGAGCACTCCATCAAACAGGCTAACCAGAGTGCCATTTTCAAGGTGCACTAGCAGTGCAACAAATTTTGATGCAATGGCTAATGAAATGTAGATATAGCCTACTACTTTATCAGTTTGTAAGAATTTACACAGTTAGTGTGATATAGATAGATGGATATAGTCTTCTTTCTATAGTTATTGGGATGTATGTACAAGGAGCTCTTGCAATAGAGTTGTCCCTTCTCTCTGCAAATCGGTATCAAGGCATTCTAGCCACATCATTTTCAAATTAATACAAAGATAACCACACTTATTAAAAAATAAAATTATAACTTCAATATTTTTAAATACAAAACAAGATTTTGCTAAGTGAATTTAAATTATTGCTTAGGTTGTCTCTATTTATAAAGTTGGCTATGGAGTGAAAGTTATTTAAGTTGATGTGAAAGCATCCTTGGTCAATACTTTAATATTAGTATTGTTGATGGTTTATACTCTGTGATTTTTCTTTAACTTGTGATTGTTGTCCATATGATGCCTATGATAATTACACATCTTACTGCTATAGTGACATTTCCTTGCATTTTAATTTAAATCCATGTTACTACTCTCCTCCTCCTTGGTTGTGGTTGGACATTATTGATGGGACATTAATAGGGTAGTATGGAATAAAGTCTTTTGGTACGTTAATTTTAAGACATTAATTTCACTAATATGATCAATGCAAGACCAATCTTTTATTAAAATGGTTCATCCAAATCTCACTTAATCAACTAATTACAACAAATCTTTGAATGTAAAAATAATTTAAAACACAAAAAAAATAAATAAATAAATTATTATATTTATATTATATTTATATATATTATTATATATATATTATATATATATATATATATATATATATAT
Source organism: Pinus taeda (assembly GCA_000404065.3). NCBI lineage: Eukaryota > Viridiplantae > Streptophyta > Pinopsida > Pinales > Pinaceae > Pinus > Pinus taeda. The sequence goes on along the minus strand of APFE030962905.1, from coordinate 16,136 downwards.
ATATATATTAAGAACGATCTTTAAAAACTATAAATTTCAGGATCACTTTGTGCTTAAGTTTACAATATACGAGTCATTGAATGGAGAAAAAAAATTGGACGGACGATCGCGCGCGGAGCTGGAGCTGCGAAGAAGACCTAGCCCCCTGCTAGCTGTTGCTGCGACGCCGCCACCTCGGCCTGGGCTGCGAGGCCTGCTCTCTGGGCCTTGGCAGCCATGGCCCATCTGGATCCTTCCCTTGGGGACGCGGAGAAAGCTTTTTCTGCTCTGGTAAAATCCCTTCCCCCTGCCCGACCGAAACCATCTACTTCCAAATTTGTTAAGAAGCTGGATATTCTTCAAGAAGTGCAGCTGCTTCCATCTCTTCCTCGAATGGCAGCTCTATCACTAGCAGAAAAAGGTCTTATAGGACAATTCACAGGCTTATGGCCTTCTCCAAAAACAGTCCAGCGATGGGTGGAAAGAAACTGGTCTGATAAAATTCAAGGGAAAATTTCGATTCGTTTCTGTGGCAAAGGTTACTATATATTTCACTTTGAAACTAAAGAAGACAAGGACCTGATATTCAGGAACGGACCCTATTTCATGGATTCGCGAGGGTTATATCTCAACAAATGGACTCCTGATTTCGATCCTGAGCTTGACATCCCCAATGCGGTTCCGGTTTGGGTCCGTCTTCCCCATCTGCCCTTGCATTGCTGGGGAGACGAATCAGTCAAAGCCATCGGGAAAGTAGTGGGAAAATATATTGACAGAAGTGAGCCCAAAGACAACATGCAAGCCTGTGCAAGGATCTGCGTAGAAGTGGACCTCGGGAAAGGACTGCCGGAGGCCATCAAGCTGAAGGTGGACGAGTGGAGCTACATACAGCAGCTAGACTACGAGCAAATACCCTTTAAATGCAAGGTATGTCATGAATATGGTCATTTCGCTAATAGATGCACCAAGGTAACCAATATGGAATCAGAAGACCAAGGAGGACAATGGGAAACGGTGAAAAAAAAGAAAGCAGCACCTTCGACCAAACCTGATCCTTCCACTGAACATCCGGGCTCTTCCTCCCTCCCCCCCAATCCGCCTCCTTCCAATCCATCTGGCCCTTCCCAAAACCCCCCCTTCCCTTCATCCTCCAACCCTTTTCTTATTTTATCCTCTGAAGATCCCTAATCTGAGCAGCCCTCCATTGAAGTGTCCGATCCCCCTTTAATTTCCTCGACTCTCTCATAGCCCTCCTCTGATCCTCCCCCTCCCAGAACAACTAGAAGTTCTTCCAAAGATCTTGGCGCCTCTAGTGACCTCCATAAGAAACTAGGACCAGGGCGGAAGACAGCTAAACAGCATCGTGAAGAGAGCACACAAAAGGATATAGCCCTTGGGATCCAAACGCCAATGGACTCCTTCATTACAGGATCCCAAGAGAAGGAATCATCAGGAAAAGACCATGAGAGGCGAGCACCTCCTCGCTCAAATGCTCCTTGATGAAGCTTTTGTCTTGGAACAGTAGGGGTATGGGGCACCCCTCCAAATCAACTGCCTTACGAGATCTTCTCCAAACAGAAAGACCTGAAATTATTTTGATTCAAGAAACCAAACAAAGTCAAAGTGAAATGCAGAAAATTGTAGATGCTCAAAAAAAAATTTCAGGGATCAGCAGCGATTCTAGAGGAGCATCTGGAGGAATTACAGTCATGTGGAACAGCCAACTCTGGGATTGTAAGTCATCCCTGCCCAACCAAAATTGGTTAAAGATTAATTTAGCCCACAAAGATGAGAGCTGGGATCTCATTATTTACAATGTTTATATTCCCAATCAGTACCGAGAAAAGGAACAATGTTGGAAAGAATTGAAAGAAGACATAGACAATGAACAGAATCCAAATATCATTCTAGCTGGAGACTTAAACTTAGTCCTCCACGCAAATGAGAAAAGAGGGGGCAACTTTCTTCACGACCCCTTTAGAAGCCAGCTGGAAGGAATAATGTTTGATCATGAGTTGATGGACATTATCCCAAAGAATCGAAAATATACTTGGAATAACAGAAGGTTGGGGCTAGGCAATATCATGGAACGACTAGATAGAATTCTGGTTAATATCTCCTTGCTGTCCACTTTTGCTGCGGGTCACACCAAAGTTCTCAACTCTACAGTCTCGGACCACTTTCCCATCATGCTCACGCTGGACTCCCATGCTCAGCTGGGACCGATTCCATTCAGGTATAACCCCCTTTGGCGAAGTAATGCTGAGGCGGCAGCCATTATAAAAGCAACCTGGAATCATCACATTGAAGGCTCTCCCAGCTATATTTGGGAAACGAAAATAAAAAAACACAAGGAAAGCTCTTAAAGACTGGGCCAAATTCAGTTATAAAGAGCCTGAAAAAATTAAAAAAAAAAATTACAGCAAGACCTGGAGGAGATTCAAAATCAAATCGAGCAACAAGGGCTCACTCACCAATTAAAAAATGAGGAATGGGAAACTCAAGGGCAGCTAATACGCATTAAGAGAGAGGAAGAAATCAAATGGAGAATTAAATCAAGATAGCTGTGGCTGAAAGAAGGAGACAAAAACACGGCCTACTTTCACAAGCAAGCCACAGTCAGGAAGGTAAGGAACAATGTAACCACAATTACAGATTGCCATGGCAGCCAACATAATGACCAAGAATCTATTAAAAAAGCTGCCTCTCTTCACTTCAAAAACCTTCTTTCGGAAAATCAAGATGAATTCGACTATGCAGCGCTGCTACAGCATCTTCCAAAAGGAATCTCTCAAGAGATGAATGACAGTCTAAATCAGGAAATTACGGAGGAGGAAATCAGAAAAGTCATTTGGACCTTACAACCGGACAAGTCTCCAGGCCCAGATGGTTTTCCAATTAATTTCTACAGAGACCATTGGCACTTGATTAAAAAAGATCTTGCAAAGATGCTACGGGGAGTCCAAAGAAAAGGGAAAATGGGGGGCTTCACAAATTCTACCTTCCTTGCTCTTATCCCCAAGGAAAATCGACCCGTATCCTTCTCCAGGTTCCGGCCAATTTCTCTGTGTAACACTTCTTACAAAATCTTTACAAAAATCATAGCCTCTAGACTACAACCCCTCCTTCCTTCTCTTATCTCAGAAAATCAAGGAGGTTTCCTCTCTAATAGGCAAATCCACGACTCAATAACTCTGGTTCAAGAAGCCATTCACTCTAGCATATCAAGGCAAGAGAAAGGTTTCGTCCTCAAGCTCGACTTAGCCAATGCTTTTGACCGGGTAAGACACTCCTTCTTGTTCGCTGTCTTGAGAAAAATGGGATTCAATTCTACCTTTATCAGTACCATTGCAGCTTGCATCTCTGGCCCATGGATTTTTCCCTTGATTAACGGGCGCCCTTGTGAAGCCTTTCAATCCTCTCGAGGGTTAAGGCAAGGATGTCCTCTCTCCCCTTATCTCTTTATTCTGATGGCTGAATCCTTTAGCAAAGCTCTAGACTACAACAGAAGAGTCGGCCTCATCTCTGGCATCAAATTTGGAAATGGAGTCAAGAACATCAATCACTCCCAATTCGCTGATGACACCCTTTTGATAGGGGGAGCTTCCACTACCATTGCAAGACGTTTCAAAACTCCCCTTGATCAATTTATGGAGTACTCTGGGGGAGAGATCAATTTCCATAAAAGTTGCATCTATGGTTGGAATATCTCCACCCAAACAGCTCACAGCATAGCTAGCATCTTTGGAGTCGCACACAAAGCAAACTGGGACCACTTCACCTACCTTGGGATGCCGGTGAGTATGGGCCCATTAAAGGTTGATACATGGAATGAAATAATTGATAAAGTCAAGCGGAAGATCCAACAATGGGGAACTCACTGGCTCAATCCAGCAGGCAGAATAATTCTCCTTAAATCAGGTATTTCCTCCCTTCCTCTTTATCGTTTTACACTTTATCAAGCTCCTGCTACCTTTCATCACAAGCTGGAAATCGCCATTAGAAATTTTTTATGGCAAGGAGGGAAAAAAGAAAAAAATAGATATAATTTGGTAAGCTGGAAAAGTGTCATCCAATCCCAGGACAGAGGAGGTTTGGGAATAAGAGCCCCCAAAATCCTAAATCTGGCATTTGGAATCAAAATTGCTTGGAGACTAATCAATGAGTCCACAGCCTGGTGGAAACAGGTTCTTGAATGCAAATACCTCAATAGCAAAAGGCAAAGACTTCTTGAAACAGATATCCCCATTAGAGATGCTACAAAAATTTGGCAGCTCTGTAAGAAAGCTATCTCCCATCTCATTCAAAATACTTCAAAGGTCCCGGGAGGAGGGGGCAGCATCGATTTTACTTCAGACAAAATAATGGGTCTCCCTCCCTTAAATACAATTGACGAAGCCATTCCTATCATTCATCACCTCAACTGTAAAGACATACAGAGACTAGACCAAATATCGAAATGGGATCTCAACACTGGAGCATGGATTGGATGGGAATTCCCAGCCACTCCTCCAGTCTTAGATTCAAGTCTCAAAATCCTCCAAAATAATCTTCAGAACAGAGCCCCCATTAAAAAAGGAGCAGCAGACGGATTTCGATGGGACCCCATGGGCTCAAGCTATACTGTCAAGTCAGGGTATCAGTACATTTGTAATGACACTTATCAGAACCCCATATGGAATCACTGGCGGATAATTTGGAAATCGGAGGCTATTCCCAAAGTTAAATTCTTCAATTGGCTGCTGCTAAAAGGAAAAGTGCTCACAGCTGAAAACTTAAAAAAGAGAGGGATTATTGGCCCTTCAAGATGCCCCAACTGCTGCTCAGCTGAGGAAACAATTCAACACCTGTTTCTGGACTGTCCCTTCGCCAAGAGATGTTGGATCAATTTGTCTTCCCTGGGCAATATAAATTGGCAGCCCCATCAGATCATTTCAGAAACAATCCTGGAATGGAGGAAAAACTGCCCTTGGAAAGATAAGAGAAGCAAGTTAGTAAAAAGAATCTGGGCCATCATTCCCCACAATCTTCTCTGGAAAATTTGGCTCACAAGAAATAAGAAGATTTTTCAAAACAAGGACAGTAATGTTCGAATGACATGCAACAAAGCCCACACAATGGCACAAGAGACAATAGCAGCGAAATACAAAGGGAAAATACAAGCAGCAGACTACGCAGTGGAGGAAAGATCAGTTCTCAGGCACATTTTAGATAGACCTGGTCATCCTCAAGAAACTCAAAAAACTGGCAATCAGAAGCAAATCCAAGTGAGGGAATGGGAGATCAGACTCACAGCAAGAGAATACAAGATATGGATTCAGAGAAGCAATTGTCCAACTCTTCATTTTGATGGGGCGTCAAAGTCCAATCCAGGACAAGCAGGAGCGGGAGGAGTGATCTCAAATGAGTTTGGAGATGAACTCTGCAGCTATGAATGGAGCCTGGGAAGGAAATCTAACAATATTGCAGAGGCATTAGCCCTTTATCAAGGACTAATTCAATTAAAAAAATTGGGCATTAGAAAAGCTCTAGTTTTTGGAGACTCTACAATCATAATTCGCTTTATGAATTACAATCACCGCTCCCCCAACAGTAGTCTCCAGCAACATGTTGATCGTATCAAACTCCTCCTCACACACTTTGAAGATATCAAATTCTATCATATCCTGCGCACGTTAAATATGAAATCAGATAAATGTGCAAACAATGCTGTTGGAAAGAAGGAAGGTGTGCTAAGGCACAATAATAGAGAAGAATTCCAGCCCCTGCCATGACTCAGAAAAGTTTTAGTACTGCCCAAATTCGCATGATCCCCATTAGTGCGAAGGGCGTAATCTACTCAGCAACAGGACAACCGGCAGAAAGAAGACGCCCTCCTTACAGTCACTTCAAGACCTCGAATAAGGCAAACATCTATCTTACCGTGAAACTCAATCATCACAGAGCTGGCGTCAAGATTGAAATCGCAGCAATCGGGGATTTTCTGAGAGATATGGGTCAGAGCCATATTTTCCCCGTGATCCTGATCCTAATCTGGTTCCTTACCTTTCGCTCAAACCAGTCTATAAATATCAATATCAGCATCAAAAGACTCACTCAATACGAGCAAGAAGCCGCGCAGCATTATCTGTTGGAAGAAGGCTCTCCCATCCATCGCAACAGAAGGAGCGAAAATCTGCGTCCCAGAGGGAAAAAATCACTAGTATTGTCTCCCTTTAATCTGTTTTGTTCCACTCTAACTACTGTAGTTGTGATTCACAGGGCAGCCCAAGTTCGAAGTAGCAGAACATTTGGCCCAAAAGATCTTGCTTCTTCTCATTCGGTGCTCACCTTTATTCGTCTTCTCCCAGCCCGCTCTGTTTTCCCCGCATCAGTCATTCCTCTTCCTTCTGTTCATCCCGACATTGAGCTCTCTCCAGCCTGCCCTCCTCTTTTCTCCTTCGCCTCATAAACTCCCTTCTTCTCAGTCACCCTTCCCTCCCTTCGTTTTCTGGCCTGTCTCCCGCTCCTTCTATCCTCAGCGCCTTTTCACAAGTCCCATATCAGTCTCTACTCTATAACCGCCTCTCTATTCACGGCTCTCTCACCTACTTCTGTCAGCTCTCTCAGAACCTATAATCAAGTTTATAACGTTCAAGTCAGCCCTGCATATTTGGGCCCAGTTTTCATTTATCTCTTCAACAACAACATCAACTCTCCTATGGCGCGCAGTGAGGATTGTTTCCACTGCGCGGATCTTCAAGCTGAGCTTGAAGAAATCAGGACTCAGCAATCAATGTTAGACAGAAAACAAAATCTTTTGGAAGCAAGAATAGAAGATCATGATAGGCGTCTCGATGAGCAAAGCAGGAGGCTCTTCGAACAGGATCGAATTAATACAGAAAAATACAAAGCAGAAATACAACTCTTTATGCACAAGGCGGCCTCCCTCGAAGAGCAATTCAGGCAACTCACAAACCGTTGTGGCCATGCAGAAGAGTCAATTTCCATTCTAAAGTATATGATGGAAAAGATTACTACTGCCTCAAGCTCCTCAAGTGTCAAACAAGCAGCCAAAGACGACAACCCGGAAGAATCAACAGCTCGTCAAATCCAGCACATCATGATTGACTAAATGAAATTCAAATGTACTTTTTTGTTATTTTCCTTTATAAGAATCTATAGCAGCGCTTTTTTTAAAAGTAGCAAGCAAGGCAAAACAAGAATCAAGGGGGTAGCCACTTTTTGTAAACCCCTTGCTCTCTTTCAGTTTGCACAATCTATGTACCAGAGGATTCGAAATCCCTGTTTTTTTTTCAGAAATTAATATATAGCAACCGACCATTTCAAAAAAAAAAAAAAACCCTCTTTT